>JPKZ01002389.1:324404-335174 GCA_000803305.1 Toxocara canis
CCAACAAGAATTTTCTGCAGGCCCGGTTTTTTGCTTCTTTATGCTAATGATATCTCTAAGCTTGCTCTGCATTCTCAGCCTTACCATTATCCCGATGATTGTAAGCTATATCTTTCGGCCGCCAAACTGCACCCTCAGAACGATCATTAAAGCACAATGTTGATCTAGTTTCTTCAAAGAGTGAACGAATGCAAATAAACATTGCCGTTCTTTAATACCACCTCTTATCTATCATTCCTTCCGAAAATGAGTGTTAGCTTTCAATTAATAGTGTCGTCCATGATATCGTATGCACTGTTATGGATGTCGGAAATACGGTAGACAGTAAGATTTTACAGTACACTACTAAGGCGATCAAGGCAAATAACACCATCAATTTTATATACGAGCTTTCCAGATCTATTCTCACATAGCGTTATTAGTGGGCTTGCATGTGCTTTTTGTATTACTTTTTCAAAATTTTAGCAGTTGAGTCTTTTTCTAGAACAGTTAAAACTGTTGACTGCAACCTGTTCAAAGATTTACTAAGTGATTGCAATAATTACCTAATCGTTGTGTTACGTACGATGAAAATCACAGCTTTCCGATTTGCAGTTGCTGTACTTAACGAGAGCTGTAAGTGATTTAGTAGAAATGTATGGGATTATCTGTAGCCAGATACACATTGATCGCTGCATGTTTTTCGGCTCTATGGTCAACCTTATCAGTTCATCATTGCTCAGTGACGGGCGGATTTATACATAATGTTGCAGTTTTGAGAGTTTCAGCAAACAAGACTGAGGGAGGGCGTAACCTCTATGATGAGTGTTCCAGAATATAACCGTTATAGGGGCGATTTCTGTCACACACAATAGTACATGCAAGAGGGCATACCCATTCACATTAACAACACCCCGCACTATCCAGCAGGCCCAAATTATTTGCAACTCTTTCACTTTTTTTTTAAACATTTTGCGATTTTCTCTCAAAATGACTTTTTTTTTCGCACATTCCAACCCCAGCTCAGAGCCTAAGTATTCTGTAACGTATACATATAACATTGTTTAGCTTTACGTACACATCTACGTACCTTCCGACTGTTGCGGCCGATTTTGTGGGAGACAATTTTGTGGTGTGTAGGTGCTACCTACATTACACGATATATTGAACGGCATCCATCAGTGCACTTTCAAATTGAGCCAAATAACATTCAAATAAATTCGTTCAAAATTCAAGCAAAATTCAATAACATTCAAAAGAAACTCTAAACATTCAAATAAAACGAGTCACTCAAAGCATTACTACTTAGCACATTGTGCATCACATTTTGCCTCAGTAGACCCTTGTTTTTTAAACACTAAAATACCAACAGAACTTTGAAAGGAATCGTTGGGAACTAAAAAAAAAATCTGCCACTCGTTATCTTTTGTTTAAACGTTTCCGAATTTGCTCACATTCTTCTCGAAACGCAATTTCCTTTTTTATTTCAGATCGAATTTTGTTCCATCGGTTGCCGTCATTAAATTTGGCCTAGACCAAGTGGAGCCACTATTCTCGTTGAAATGAGCTGTTAGCAGTTGCGTTCAATTGCATATCTGCTGAGCGTTTCCACTAGCCGAAAACATATTACGCTCATTGCTGTGTGCAGTTTTCTTTATTTGAATGAATAAACACAAATGAATTCTATTCAAAATAAAGAGGTTTATCCATTCTTTAATGCATAAAATGTAGCGAACGAACTTTGAAAAAAAAAGAAAAGAAAAAAGCATAAGGTGGAGGCATTATGAGGGGGAACAGAAACGGTGAAGAAAACCAACGAAACGACGAGAAGACGGTCGTAATGAAATGGAGCCAATAGGACGCTCTCTCTACACGTTGTCGATAAGGTGATTTATTGTTGAGGTAAGCGTAACTGTTTGTTTGTTTTTTTGTTAATTTTTGTGAATGTTAATTGATCGACTTTCTTGTATCTCATCGCTTTCCAGTTCTCCCATTTGTTGCTTTCTGATAGTTTTCAGCACAATTTCGTTTTGCTTTGCTCGTATGCATATTTTTTTTTTCGCCTTCCAACGAATGCAACCCAATGTGTTATTTGTGTGTTTAGTTCATTATGGAATTGTCTCAACTGCACTGAAGTGAATTGATTCAGTCGATGAGCAATTGAACTGTATGATATTTGTTAGCGTGTGTTTCCAGCTCAAATAACGCAAGCTGAGGTAATCTCGTTTACCGGTCAGATATTATTTGCGCATTTTTCGTTGCGACCAGCAAGCGGGAATGGGTCTTTAATAATCTTAATTTTTCACATGCGCGCTAAAAAATGAAGTGATGAAAAAAGAAAGATTCAAAAAAAATTGCGCAAAAAGATGATGTCGATGTAAAAATGCGTCTGAGACTTATCTGAATAAAGAGAAGAACACAAGGAGAAAATAAAATGAATGTTGCAAAATGAGATAGGATCGAGATGAAATCATGGTTAAATCACATTAACTTTCTTCATCTCTGTTGACGGCTCCATAGCAATTGGACGAGTGAGATCTATCTATGTTCTATATACGAAATTAATTTTGAGTAAAATCTGAACAATGTTTCGTATTGCGACGCAGTTCAATCCAACTACCTGGCTAAGCTGAACCGTACTAGTCTTTAGTGATTGGTTGGTGGCGCAAAAATAATGAAGATGTATCGAGTAAGGAGGAATAACTGTTGCTGTGATCGTGAAAAAAAAGCCTCTTTGCTAAGTTACTTTTTTTCGCGTTGGGTGTAATTCTTTCTCAAGCCAGCTACACTTGACGTTTTGCTTATCGAATTAACAGTTTGGCTTCTTTGCAACAGCTGACCTATTTAAATCTCGTTTGAGTGAAGCGGTTACCTCATAATTATTTTCTTGCCTCTGACAGATCTCATCTAAGTTTGTAAACTGGCTGAATAGTTGGTTTGAGAAGGAATCGTTTGGCCATTAATAGCTAAGCGGATTCTACAATACTTATTAGCAGGACGCTTTTCGGGCCAAAAGCTGATCGTGTCGGTATCGATTTACAAAATGTGCTGATCAAGAGAATATGTTTTAAATGAAATGCGTTCTGATGGTACAGGAGGGCAATATTTGTTAACTGTTTTATGCAGTTTTTTTAAGAATGTAGACGGGTAGAGTACAATAATTTTAAAAAATCGACAAATTGGGAACATCGTATTGGTAGGCAATGAAAAGGTTGTTTTAGGAATTCGCCAACTATGGGAGAATTAGAACGTCTTGAAAAGGCAGCACTGAGCTACAGTTGGTTCTGAAGTTAACATCGACGCTACTTTATTCGTTGATTACGAGTACGATTTTTCGATAGGGACGATTGCCTTGAGCTGCCACGTAGACGACCATTGGAGAGGTTGCTGCTGCTTATGGACAGTTAGCACCACTGCCACTAGGCGGCCACTCACGTTGTCGTATGTGTATGTCTGCAGTAAAAGTTTTTCAATATGAATAAATAGTTGCTGTTCGCTAAGGAAGTGTCCCATCGAGTACGTATGCTTCAAACAGCTCACACTCGCAAATTTTTTAGTGAGAACGATTATTATACACGTTCGATAGGCCGGAAAATAACTTCTAATTCATTGTAGCAAAGCGTATTACGAGGTATCGCGTGATCCCGTTGTTCCACACGCAATAGGAACGCAGTAAGCTCCGGACGTCTGTTAGGGGGTTAATAAGTTATTTTCCTTTAGCAGTTCATCTTTGCATTGTATTGCTCCGTGCTTTTTAAAATAACAGCACTTGGTGGTCTCTACTGTGACTAGCATGTTCGCTGTGCTCTGAAACGGTTACGTGATCGTTATGTGGGATGTTGCTGATGGTTGATACCGTCTCAATTGGTGAGGTGTTCCATTAACGGCCAGCGTAGTGGTGCTAAGTATGTGTGATGTGCGGTTGTGAAATGATCTGATGGTCGCTTGGGTTGTTCTCTTATGACTTTTTGAACTTCATATGATCTTTTCAAGTGCAACTTATTTCTTAACGATGTTTGCTTTTTTTTCTACATATTTTACTCTATTTATCTCATTAAGAATCCTTTCATACGCGTAATATTTGTTCGGAGGTTTGCACAATATTTAAATTCATGTTCTGTGTGAACTGAGCTGCATTAAGAAGAGTAATTGTAGCTTATAAATATCGCATTTATCGATTATTCAGTCGCTCAACTATACTGTTCTTTTTGCAAATACTCTCAACAACGAGCGAAGCCCATAAGATAGTGGACGGAAGGTTTCACAATATGCCAATGTGGCTGCTGTTCGAGGAAATTAAGGTGTCAACTAACCGCAGCGCATAATTTATGATACCTTCTTCCGCGTTCCTCATTCTCCTGTCCTTTTTGCAAGTTTCTTTAAATTCATTTCGTGCATGTCATTTCGAACTGCGTGTTCAGTATTCGAAATGGGATGAAAGATGAAGAGTGGGAATTATTGTGTTCATTCTCTACTGCAATGGTAAGAGCGGTACGTGAAAAAAACGGAAGGGGTTTTTTTCATTTTTTTTTTCTTCAGTTCAGCGCTTATTCGCCAACAAATACAGCGAAGATCTTTTGCTATCAAATTTAAAAAAAAAGACCATGGCGAATTTGTGACGCACACACTTTTAACCATGACCCGGGATGCAAGGGCTCGTGCAACATTCTCCATAAAAGAAGTGGTATTTTCAGCAAAATTCATAATTTATTTTAGAAACGGCAAAAATGATTATTGTCAAGACTAAACATAGGCATCTATCCCTCCCCTCCCCCTCCTCCCTACCCCCTTCCCTATGTTAATTTTAGGAAATATTACAGATGAATAGCAGTAAATAGGCCGTCGTACTAGAGAGATAACCACCAGTTGTGTGTTGTATCCGCTGTTATTCGCATCAATCAATGTGTGCGTTCATTTGGTGACGATTAATTGTTCTGGTCGATCGGATTCCGTTGTATGCTTAGAGGGGCAGGCCGATTCGGGTGGCATAGCGTCATTTCTAGTAAAACGCTACGAACATCGATGTGCGCCCGCTCACAAACAGCGATAGGCTGGCTAGCCAGGCAAGAAAACGTGTTCGCCTAAGGAAGGCGCTCGGCTGTTTTGGAAGTTGTGGCACCGTTTCGATGGACTGCAGTAATATCTGCATTTCTAAGGCCCACCCGAGCATCATCGTACTGGAGAACGCATTTTGATCGACACACTCAACGGGCGCATTTTGCACGTTTGCTAGCCTTGATCGATAAGCACTCGCTGGACACCGTCGTCCGATGCTGCGTTCTTCCCGCATTGTTCTTCTTCCCGACTTTGGCATTTTTGAGGAAAGCATTCGTCGAAGTCACCACACACATACGCCTCTCATAAAACCATTTTCTTCTTATTGTTTTAGCGTTTCTCATTCTCAGTACTATAATGTCATCAGTCGAATAAAATATTTCTTTAGCTGATATGAATGAATTTGAATGTTTGAGTGCATTTTCGAGCGTCAACATTCACAGATCCACCTTTAACATGGGTGAACTTCTGTTCACAAAAGATATTTCAGCATATATTTATCTCTTTTCTTGCTTGCTATCACTCTTTTCAGTGTTTGAAAACACTGCTTTTAGCTGAAATTTATTTGAAGCTCCACAGTTATGGAAAAAAAAAAACCCTTGGCCATTTCACTGTGCGAGTAAATGCCTGAAAATCTTCATCCACTATAAGTCTCATGGTAAAGGACGTTTATAGGAAGCTCTTTGTTTTTTCTCGTTCTTTCTTTTTTTTTCTTTGCAAAAACGCTCGCGTTTCTTTCAAGGTGTCGTCGAAAAGTAACATGTTGCTCAAAGTAACATACGAGAGCACGCTCGTCTTTCCACCCACTTTCCGCCTGTAACTAAACAGAATTGTCCTTGGCGTTAAAATGCGTTTTCTGAGTCATTCACATTGTAGAGAATACTTTACTCTAAACAACAGAGAACTAACTGAGTGTTTATATGAGAGGTGTTTTTAAGTCGTTCATTAATCTGCACTTTGCCTAGTTGTGTTCTCAACGTCAGCGCATATGGCGGCACGTTGTGGTGTTTTAGCGTGAAGAGCGCTATAGGGCGAATGTGAGTGCTAGAGCGTTATTATCACCTTGATCCAACTCGCCCTCGCGCATTCTCCAACGGCGCAAGTCGACTTCGCTCCAACTCTTCCGGTCCTGTGCACGCCGCATCCACCGCTGACCAAACAGCTTCACTGTCGGGTCGGCCCACCTCGTTTTTGACCTACCTCGTGGCCTCTTTCGGTCGAGTGAGTCCCAGCATGTGAGCCGGGTGGTCCATCTGTTGTCTCTTATACGTGCTACATGACCGGCCCATTCTCGTTTACGTTTGTACATTTCCTGGACGACATCAGTGAAACCAGTACGTCGCCGAATTTCGTCAGAATGACATGATCACGAAGTGATATTTTACATATTCTGCGTTTCATTGACCTCTGCGTTACACTTAGCTTATCCTCAATAGCTTTGGTTATCGGCCAACATTCGGCTACAACAATGCGGGCACAATAGTTCAGTTGGATAAGTCTGCTTTTATCTTCATCGGGAGGTTAGCATCCAATAACGAGGTCCGTATTCTATTGAAGCTGGACCAAGCTGCATTCCTGCGTCCAGGAGTCGTTTAAGAGCTTGATTTCCGTGCTGCAACCCGTGGTCATTTCCGTGAAGAGATCAACGTAGTTGGGGTTAACGCCCACCACATTTCTTTCCATTGAATCGAATGCTTTCTTGTAATCCACGAATGCAAGGCACAGAGATATCTGGAACTCGTTGCATTTTTCTACCAACTGCCGAACCGCATGTATGTGATCAACTGTTGAGTAGCCTCTCCGGAAGCCTGCTTGCTCCCTGCTCATGAACATATCGAGGTCTTTGGTTACACGATTTAGGACTACACGCGAGAAGGTCTTATAAATCTGGGACAGAAGCGTTATCGGCCTGTAGTTGCTGAGGTTTTCTGGGTCACCTTTCTTCATCAGCAGTATCGTTCTGGACTTCTTCTATGCTGCCGGCGTTTTCTTCTCACTAAGGTACCTGCTGAAACGTACCGCTAGCGCCTTGAAGAGTGGCAATCCACCTGCTTTGAGGTGTTCTGGACGGATGTTATCGGTGCCTGGGCATTTTCCCGCCTTCATCTGTTTTATCGCGAATTCAGCCTCTTCCCAGGTGACTTCGGGGGTTGGGTATCTCGCAGCAGTTGTATGAGACCTGACAACTACTGTCTTAGAAGAATACAAGTCGCTGTAGAATTTCTTACAAATTTCGTTTATGTAGGAACGATTTGTAGTTCTCACACCCCTTTCATCCTTGAGTGCCGATGGTACATGCTGCCTTTGACTATATGGCGGACATCTCTTTCCATCGTTTTCAGACCTGCTCTCTTTATCGCTGCTTCCCTCAACCTCTTCTGCCTGAAGCCCTCGTAATCTTCTCTTACTTTCTGCCTGATCATCGTACACAGAGTTTTGTAATCATCACTTCCCAATCTGCCTTCCGCTTTCACACGCGCCCTTCTCGTCATCATGCGAATTGTCTCTGCTGATAACCGTTGACGCTTTATCGGCACCGCGGCCGCACTGGAAAGATTCACCGCCTATTTAAATTTGCCCACGAAGTCCTCATAGTCTGCGTCGATGGCTTTCTGCGGGTCGATCTGCATATCCGATGATGCTATTTCCGCCATGAAAAAGTCAGCATTGAAGGTTCGGCGCGTAAGCACCCTCTGTGCGTGCAGTATCTGGTATTCCTTTCTTACATCGGTTGAAGTCGCCTTGGACAATCGTGTAAGTTGATTCAACGTCTAAAGCAGTTTTCACCTTCTCGTAGAAGCGCTCGACTTCGTCATCCTCTGCAAGCAGGGTAGGTGCATACACTTGAACAATCTTCAGTGTTCGTTTTCCTGACCTTTGTACCTTCAGCTTCAAGACCGCGACACGCGGAGAGAGAATATCGCAGGAATACCAGTGCTGCCTTCGCTATAAATCCGACACCGCCAGTTCTTGGTGTGTTTTCAGCTGCTTTACCTAACATCACTTCTTCGCCGCTAAACCATTTAGCGGAAACTTCCTTTGCTCTTCTCGTCTCGCATAACCCTATGACGTCTGCCTTAATTTTTCTCACCTGTTGAAGGTAGACATCCACAAGAGCATCCGTCGATAGAGTTCTGACATTATGAGAGGCGACGTGAAAACTGATTCGTCCGTGGTCCTTCTTCCGCCCCTTCCTTACACCGAGGTTTGGATTTGTTGTGGAAGGTCGGGGCACCCTTTCACATCCATCTCGGGTCCATTTTGTTTTTGTTGCAAAGTTTTTGCCCATAGTATTTTGCAGCGGTGCATTAGGGTTGGAAGCCCTCTTGTCCTATCGCTGCTTCGTCTAAATCAATGCATCTCCGTCGACGGTCTGGAGGTCCTGTTAGCGTTTGATTTCAGAGTACGTCTCTCCTAGCCTTTGACCGCCAAGGTCTAGCCCTCAAGGCAGGGGTGGGGGGGGGGGGGTTGTTTTGTTTATCGTACTCGCCGTGTCACGGGGCCGTCATCGGGCAATGTGACTTTTTTATAAGGGTTGGCATTGCCAGCACCGACCCCGGCCACGCCCTGATGAACCCCGCCGCTCGTTGTCCGTGGCTGCTCTGCTTATTCATTCGCAGCTAGCCGTCATATCTGATGGCCGTTTCCCTATCTGCAACCTGGGACGCGCCAGATGGCTCCGAGCTGAGCGCAGCGCACAGCGTTATTATGGCGAAATAAAATGATTTGGTCAATCTCGACCGCTCGCATGAATACGATCAGCGATCAAGCCATCGAATCGTTGTGCTTGCATCGTCAGCTTGTCAAACGGTTGCCAATATAACATCATAATGTGCGCATTTACGTTGACTGTACCTTAAAGTGCTGCACCAAATAACATAAATTCCTTCGTCAAGTTCATTTCGGACAACAACCTTTCAAATGTGTGCAGCTGCTCGAGGCACAAATCGCAGGAGTACTCCTCAGCCTGAAACTGTTGAATGCCGAGTAGAATTCGCTATCATGTTGGTTCTGGAAGTCGCCGCTGACAACGTTTTTCTTTTTTTTTAAAGCGCGCTGGACAAGCACTCACAACGTTTCGTGCTGAGAGTGTTGCTGAAGTGCTCCTCAAAACTCTCTATATCAAAGTGCTTTTCAATATTCTCCTGAGGGACAGACAACTTTTTTGGCAAGATAATTTCGTTGTGAGCCACACCTGCACTGTATCGGCGATGCGTTATTTATGTTCAGAGGCTTTTGAATGTGATCGACAGCACATCTGATGGAGCCTCCTATGTGACAAGTGCTCCGGTATTGCTTGCAAGGGGCAAATAATCTCAAAAGAAATTTTAAAAGAACAAGTTTTTCCAGCCGCTTCAATGAAATTAATGGAAATTTGTTGAAAAGTTTTGAGAGTGGTGCTCCTTTCTAAAATGGGCATTCTCATTTTGAGATTTTGCTATTTGCGCCTTTCTTTTCTGTCTGAAATCAACAACTTCCTCGTTTCCCAGTTTTCCGATTACAGCATGCGAATGCTTCCTTAATCTTTCTCAGCAAATGCGTCTTGGGCACTGGGCAACTGTCTCAGAGCCTTCAAACTGTCAACAATAATAACTGTTTTACATTACAGCTTTCTGTTATTCGCAAAAGGTGTGAGAATACCGACGGCACGCTAAGAGGATTTACCTTCGCTCTCGAATTTGACGGGAAAGAATTTTTAATGTTTCAATCAAGAAACAGCATTTTTGCAACAAGAAAATGCATAAAACCTACAAGTAAAACTTAGTTTTACTAGTGCAATTTTTCCTAATTTTTCCGCAAAAATCCAGATTTGTCCCCATTAGTTTCCTCACTCCCCCCTCCCGCCTCCCCATCCGCTTTTCGCTCCCATTTGGTTCGCACATAAGGATAAAATTCCAATTTGCAGCTTTCCTAACCTTCCTTTCCTCGACTTATCCCACCTCCTCCCTTGCCCCCCCTCCCCTCTCGCGCCTAACGGCTTGAGGAGGGTGGAAAAGCGAGGAAGGAAGGTTCCCTGAAAGAACTCAGTACCCCGATTTTGGTTCCATTCCGTTCATAAACATTCATTCATAGATCTTAAAACCCTATCCCCGACCCCGCCTGCACCATCCACATAAGGACGGAATGTTGGGCAACGTTCGGTCCATAGGATGAAATCTATGGTCCGACCTTCGTTCTATTTGATTTTATTCGGCTCGAAACGATGCTACGGGAATCGCTAAGCAAAAGCGAGGAATTTTAAAGGTTTCTCCTTGCAGGTTCCAAGTTTGTTTGAAAAAAATTTCATGTTTGGGAAGGCATTTCCAAGAAGGAGTCGAGTAACTGTTATGATGGCCGGCTTTAAGCCCATCAAGCAGCCTCCAGGCTGGCTCCACAGGGCAAAAAAAAAGAAGAGCAAAACTGCAGGCGAATAAAAAACTTTGTAAAAGACATGATTAGCGTCTCGCACGTAATACGTCAGTGGGTCACCGATCTTCCTGTCGGAGCTGTGTGATCGAATGACACCGGTTACCGCACGGTTGTCAAGTTCACTGGATCGGATTAGCCAAAAAACGGAAATATTTTCTCGCAAGAGTTAAAACTACTTTCGGGGAAATATTTTTCGCAACAGAAGTAAAAAATATTTCTTTTCTTACTAATTTTGACTTCAACTATTTTCTAGCAGCTAAACCGTTATTTTTTGTTGACAAATTCAATCTTAGTCAAAGTACTTGTCGTAACTAAAAAAATCTTTTT
>JPKZ01002389.1:347954-391156 GCA_000803305.1 Toxocara canis
AATGCATGCAGCCAGGTGTGGGTGCTGCGAACATACGGTTCAGGTGAAACTGAATGGAACCAAGCTATGATTTATTACTGAGTTATGGAGCAAGAGCTGCAGTTTCTGTGACGCATGCTGAGTTGATGCTCTTATCCGCTATCACTCAAAAGTTTCGATTTGATACATACGCGATTCACAGATAGTCCGTTGATAGGGCGTCCTCATAGGGTGCTGAGGGGAGGTGGTTTGAGATCACGAACACATCATTCTTTGTATTTTGACGTTTCCCCATTTCTTCTTCAGTGTGTTGTAAAATTTTGCGCACATTGCTCCTTATAACCATGTCTGACAGTGAAACGTTTAAATTAGCATGTATATGCATATATACACAAACATGACAATGCGCATATGTACACGGACATATATGCGAGCAAGGGCGGAGTAGGGCTGTTAACGACAATTGTGATCCACCTTGCCCCTCTTCTTAAGGTCCACTTCTTACAGTCAAACAGCCTAGAACGTACTCGTTTCGCATTCACAGCTACTGCGCACAGTCGCACGCTTTAGCAACTTAGTGATGGATGCTTTTCATTATTCGTTTCATTCAAAGAGAATTCACATTCAGAATCTCTGATGCACCCCTTTCCTCTCTTACTGTTTTTCTAAACTTTACTTTAACCTATGAAAATACTGAAGTTCATCGGACTGGAGGGTGAATGGTAAATCATGGCGCCTAATCGTATCGGATTGTTCTGTTTCATGTAGAATTTAAAAAAAAAAAAACCTTCTGACTTTTATATTTTAGAAGATGCGTATTGTCCATCGCAGTTGTTGCTGCTCACAATTGATATCATTAGCCTGCATCAATAAACGGGATCTTATCTATCGTTGAACGTTATTATGAAGTTGATTTTTTTTGTTAATGCGTTATTGCGGGTAGTGTAGATATCTGGCTAAGTACGCTATTGCTCTAAGTTGCTTGCTATAGTTGAAATGTAGACAAAGTTTGTCTGTGGTCTGTTTTTTTTTTTTTTTTGATTTCTAACAGTTCGATTTAAAGGGGGGGGAGGGGGTCATGTGAGACGACGCCCAACAATTTTTGTTATGTCTTTGACACACTTTTGTAAGCCTATTATCAGAGGCGATGTTTATAATGGCAAGTTTAATGTCAGCGTGAGGGTGAGAACTCAGACCAGAAGCTTTTGGATCGATAATGCTAGTTTTTGACTGGTGGTATTGCTGCGAATTTTTCGTGGCTTATTGTTGCGACCCTAACCATCTTTTAAAAATTTTAAAATGAATTATGTAATAGTGGCTAGCATTGGTGCAAAGAGTTGTTGAGCGAATGCGTAGGTGTTGTGTTGTGTGCATGGCATTCATTTGAGTGGATATGGTTGTATAAGGTGCTGTACAGGTTGCTCTTACCCCACGGCATTTACATATTCGACGTCGCGCCGCTGGGCATCCCTGGACACGGTTGTTGTCGGTAAATGAAATTCATCACTTTTGCACTTAATCACCCACTTTGGTTGCCTCAACGCTCACTGACCAGACTGTCGCTTTGCTGGCTTCCCTTCAGGAAGCCTTACATCAATCGTAGCGCATGTCGCACTTTCTAAAATCACTTGTTTTTCGTAGGTCTTGCATCTTACAGCTGTTTATGGCCATGGATGAATAATTTGAGACTTGTGTTGACATTGCATGGCTTTCATGTGTACTGTCACGCATAGCGCTTGGGCAGACAGTGATGCGAAACGAATTTTAACGATGATTAACCTTTTTTAATTGGTAAGAATTGTTGTTAGACGATGATAGGACTAGCGTGTTTTTGATTGTCAGTTGCATCTTTCGGCTTTAAATGGATCGTTATAGACGTAAGCGCCGTTCAAGTAAATCGTTGTCGAGTGAATGATCATTCTGCAAGGATATTTTGCACATCGGTTTCGTATAGCATGCAACATTTTTCAAATTGGGCACATTGTTTGGCTTATGCAAATGTTGTAGTGTTTGTTAAGGTCAGTAATCTAGCACTTGAGCGCGACTTTTTTGATGTGTCTAATTTGCGGAACCAAACTGCTCGATTAAACAGTGAGAGTTAAGTTGAATTCGTTAGCGCTACTTAAAACTGAGACACTTTGACCGATTTGCAGGCTATGATATGTCTCAGCATGTACGCCGCTATGGCAAGTATATAAGCGAGAAAATTTACACATATCGACTATGTGCATACGATTTCTGTAAAGTAAAACGAGGTCGTGAAGACGGTCTTCTACGCACGATGAACACTGATAAGGTATCTTTTACTATCCAACGTTTTTATTCTTTCCACTTTCAGTTTGAGAAAACGAAATTGCAACCTCTAAAATTCACTGAAAAATTCTTTTCTATCGTCCAGTGCCAGTAACTCTATCTCGAATTATTTTGCTGTGCGCATCTGTTATGGGGAATTCGCGTAATGATCATAGACATGTGTGGTTTGTTTCTTCACTTGTTCCTCCTGTTGTTTTCTCTGTCCATCACTGTCCTCACCTCCATCCCCTTCACCGCACTCGGCGCACCCCATCGCCAACACCGTTGTTTTTCTCATCCATTTAGTTCCCATCTTGTCATCAAAAGGTCATTGTTCGATAATCGTTCTTTTAGCAGGTGGCTTTCATTTTTTGAAAAAGCAGTTTTGACGAAGCACTTGAAATAATGTTTTAAAGACGTTGTCTTTCAGTTACTGAAAACTTTGCCGATACTGCAAAATCAAATTGACGCACTTTTGGAGTTCCAGGTGAGTCAGTTTGCTCTAATTTTTTTTGTTCCCAGTGCATCATCTGCACTAATGAATTCGTTCATTTCCACTTTCGCATGACCTAGCTAGCGTAAAATGTGCTCAAAAATCAACCGGAAAGAAATAGAATTCATTTGCTTTTTTTTTTTGAAATTTCTTGTGTTAATCGTTCCCGTTTGCATATCGTGTAACATACGTAAAATGCTTCCGTAATTCGTTCGAAAGACGAGTTTTATAGTAAACGTATTGCAGCTGAAAAATTCGTTCGAAGCGAGTTGTTAGTGTCCATAAATTGCGTATTTAAAGCAAGTCAGAGCACTCATAGGTATATCTTGACTGAATTCAAAAATATCTCTCATTATAATCGGTTGTTTTCGGCAGCTGCCTCTTGTAGGCAGATAGTGTGGATTAATTAAATTCGTTTTGTCTGCATAGTTTACTTCTAGTCATAACTCCAATTTGAATCCTCTCTTCGGTTAGATGAGTTGCAGCTTTATATCAGTTTTTTCCGATTTATATTTTTAAGCGTTGTTGTTCCGGTCAGTATACAGTCTGCATAAACGAAGAGCTGCAGCTATCTGGTCCTTAGGGAGTTGTAGTAAAGCGTTCGTGTATTTAAAGAGATTCATTATTTTTATAGGTGACGTCGGGCGAGCTGAACAATGGTGTTATAAATTGCTCGTTCATTCTCCTCTTTCGTGATCTCATTCGTCTCTTTGCGTGCTATAATGATGGCGTTATAAACTTGCTCGAAAAATATTTCGATATGAACAAGAAGCAGTGTCGAGAGGCACTTGACATGTACAAGGCTTTCTTGGTTCGCTCTTCCTTTCTGATATATGTTATACGCAACCATAAGTGATTGCACGTTGTAAGGTGAAACAGGGTAAGGGGCAGAACGGCAAAACGTTCTCATAGCGTCGCTAACACTACCAGACAATTATTTCGAAAGCCTTCACGAAACTTTCATTGCAACTCTTTTTCAACTAAATTGTAAGGTGAAACAGGGTAAGGGGCAGAACGGCAAACATAGCGTCGCTAACACTACCAGACAATTATTTCGAAAGCCTTCACGAAACTTTCATTGCAACTCTTTTTCAACTAATATGTGCAACCTAAAGTCCTTTTAGTAGCATTTGTCTCTCCTCTTGCCTCCCTCTCGCTGGAACTCATGCTTCATCCAGTGAAGGTCTCAATTTGTGGTTATGTACAATATGCTTCTGCTAATTTCTTTTTTGACTGACTCTGCTTTAGAGGCATGGCCTCATAAAACCGATGCATGAGCGGAAAATTTGAAAAACAGGTTAGACCGAGTGAGTTTTGTCAACGAAAGAGAATCAGAATCTATTCAGTATGGTTTAGACACCAAAAATAGCATCAGTGAAAGGTGTAAAGCGTGGTTATTGCCGCAAAAGGTTTAGTAGACTTTTTACAGTTACGACTGGACAAGGTGGCTGAATTCCTGAAGGTTGCCGAAACCGTGGGCATCGACCGTGGCGAAATTCCTGATCTGACACGTGCGCCGGCCTCATTGCTCGAGGCACTAGAAGCGCATCTCGTGCATCTCGAAGGCGGCAAAATGCCTCCTTCCACAAATAATGTTGGTCATGTGTGTTTTCACTAGATTCAGAGTTTGAAAAACGCTGGAAGATGTGCTAGTAGACTGAGAGTGCGACGGTTTCTGCAGTGTTGTCTGAAACTGTGTAGTAAATGCCCAAAAACGCGAGGGGAGATGCTTCGCCATGACGTTTCTTTCTAACCGGTGATCATGCAGCTGCTGCTGACGCGTGCTGTGACATCTGAAGTATGAACGCCCGTTTTTTTCTTTTTTTTAGGTTTTCGCGTTCGTTTCACCGGAATTATCAAGTTTTCGTCCGAAACATTAAGCGTGCAAAGCGGTTTGCAAGAGTCTGCATCATACGAGCCGATGTTTTAGCTCGGGAACATGAACTTGGGGCAGCTATTCGCCTGGCATATCTCCCTTGTTTTATTTCTTGTATTTCATAACTTATCCAAATACCATCGAGTCCTCAGTTTTTGTTTTAGCATCCGCAGTTTCCTAGGTCAACGAACTGCCAAGTTTCATCGCAGAAGGTTGTTTGATCCGTGAGTTGAAATTACCGAACCAGGGACATTCGCATTTGCATATGCGCTGAAACATCGAACCGGTATTTCGCCAAATGCTCAGATTGCACAGACCAGCTGAGCAAACTCTTGCTACGAATTGTTACTTCCATAGGTCAGATCTCGCCGAAATTTTTATGTTGCTAAATGGTTTTAGCAGATTTTTGTTCAGGAGCGTCTAGACGGAGTTTGGTTGCAATGAATGAGAAGTTGGAGTACACGCTCGTCGCTGAGGCATAAATGGGGTCTTCGAACGGCGTTTCGGGACGGGAATCCGCTCTTCTAACTCAGATTTCAGAAAAGAGCACTAATTTAGCTTATCCAAAAGAAGTCGACCATTGGATTGTTCTTGTGATTAGTTGGTTGAACTGGATGGGCGCATCGTTGTTGAGTCATTATTTAGACAAGTAGGACCATTTACCGAATTCAGAGTGAGCAGTTTGCGGCCGCGATGGGTCAGTCGTCGTCGTTGTTCTCGTCGGATCACCAGTCAACCGTTATCGAGGACGCCGCCAAACAGAAGTATTTGGAGGAGGAGAAGGAACGACTGCGCATGTTCGAGGTCAGTTTTACACTTATCTTGTTGACATTTTTTTTTATTGCCGAGATCAAGAAGGATTAATTATCTGCAGCCCTTTCCTCCCTCTCACATGCCCACTTCTTTCCGAGTACGCAGCACCTCACCTCTAAGAGATTGAGGAATTGGGTTTCAGAGTCTTCAGATAAGCTGATCCATAACGAGGCCTTTGCTCGCCTCGTTTACCCTGTTTCTTGATTAAGGGAGCATCTCCGATCGCGAAGAAGAGGTGTGGATTTCAGGAGCAACGAAAGAAGCAGGCGATGGGTGCTGGCGGAAGTGACGTGAGCCACGCGCTAAATCCGTTTGCAGGCACGGGCGAGAGAGCGGGTTTGGATCAACAGCAGGCGGTGTCAAAGCCAAGTGACGACCTGCTGTCTCTATTCGATCCGGTACCGGGCGTTGCGACCGCGAACAGCACGCAGCCTGCTCCCGCGATGCCTCTCGACCCCACGAACCCCTTCGCACAGAACATCTTTCAGCAACCCTCTCCCATCATCAGCACGCCTTCCGTTAGTGCCGGCAAGTCTTATCTTTCCGTTTCATCTTAGCTGGTATCTGTGTTAACAGTTTCTTACCAAAAGAGCCTAAGCTTTGCTAGTTCCAATTTTTAGCCGTCGTGGGAATTTTCGAATTTTCTCTTCCATTTTTTTTCTGCAATTCTCTTTTCCAGGAAACGCATTGGAAATGGTAGGAAGAGTTTAAACTAAGTTTAGTTCTATACACTGTAGGGTACTGTGCATGCAGATTAAGGGTTGAAGGGACGATGTCTAGGTGCGCGTTAGCAAAAACGGGATAGGCGAGGATGTGCTTACATTTTAATAGGCAGAATAGCCCTGCATTTAAATGCTGGTGATCTTTCTCCATATGCAGTTCCCTGATAGTTTTATGGAGCTGCGATGGCAATGACACACTTTCTCTTTGTATTGATAAGCGGTAATTTTGTGGGCAACCAACGGATGCTGTGGCTTATATCTTTTCATCAGTATTGGCCTCAATAACGGAAAGACGAACAGTCAGTCGACCAGAAATATATTCAGATTACTTAATTGATGTTTAACTGCTGTATTACGAAGGATTTGTGCATAGGGCGGGCATGCAATGCAATGCAGTGCGTGTTATAGTCTTTCCATTTGTTTTTCATTTGTAACTTTTTGTGATATGGTAGCATCTACTTTTTAGGCGCAAAACTGCTCTTTTGCTTTGCCAGTAATTTGTTTTTTTTTTTAATATAAAATTTTCTACCTCTTGACGCTTCATTGTGAGGAGCACGCTATTCTATAGCGCATGCGATTATTTCTACCGATTCAGTGTAGTGTTGCCATTTTGTGGACGCGTTTTTTTTTGTTGCAGAAGTTAACTTTTGTTTGTTGTCTTGTTGGTCGTTGTTTTCCAGTGGGAATGAATGGCCGCAAGCGCTTTCAATCCTTTCAGCTTATACAGCCTTTCCTCCTGCCTCAAATTCGACCGCGTTTGGAGCAGATTTTTCAAGAGCATTCGCTGGTGGCGTACCGAGTAATGCGACCACTGCTAATCATGGACCCTATGGTGCGTCTTTATACACATCTCTTTCTATTTTCTTGTCTTTCAAGGGTGATTAAAGTTCTTCAAATGGCGCTGAAACATTAAGCTGGTCTTTCCAACCAATGTATGCATGACAACTTTTGGCGCGCGGACCGCTTTCATTCGTTTTTTTTTTCTTTTGGTTTTTCCATTATAGTGCTTCGAGCTGATGTTCGATGAAAGTGTTGTGCGCGTTCGTATGACTGTTTTGCGTTGTGTTGTATGGTGATGTGTCGTTATATTTTGTGATTGTATCGTAGTTTGTGGTTTGACTGTGCCATCGTTTTTCATTTCAACGGTAACCTGATGGTGGCGTATCGATGTTAATGCAACAGTTCATTGGCATAACTGTTTGATTCATTTCGAACATGGAACAGCTACCGTCAGGTTTTTTTTTACGCCACCATCAGATTTTTTTCTCATGTTTCTCTCTTTTTTTATGTTTATAAAGCAGAATTTTGGCTTTCATGAAGGTGAGCACAAAATCAAGAGTTGATGCTTTCTCAGAAGTTAACGAATAGTCGGTGCTAAGGAAGAAAGCCCGAAAGAATTGTATTTTTCGTAAATAACAAATTGCCAATTGAATCAAAATTAAATAAATTCAGTGCGCTCACCGAATTATGTCATGCTCACGGATAATGTCACGCACATGTTTATTTGCAGTACAACTGGTCCTTTCTTAAAGTTGAGTTCATCTATTTTCTGAACCTCTTAACAGTCTATATTACTTGAATTTGAAATTGTCGTCTAGTTAAAATTGGAGTGAAGTTTCCGAGCACGAGAGCCAAGATAAGACTAGAGCGAGAAAGTTATGCGTGGGGGTAGCGAGAGGAGATGAGGGGTAGAGGAATAGCGTATGGCATTATAAGGGTTTGGAGATGGTGGTTATTAGTCTGCAAGGTAGCGAGGTATTGCTGTAGCAGCAGTGGGGGCTGGCGAAAGCACAAATCCGTTCATGATGGGCACAGCGGCGGAAACGCAGTGGATGGCAACCGAGACACGTGAACCCCAGTCGTGGGCACCGCTTAATGACGCACAGCAGCGCGATTGGAGCAGGGCTGCACCTGTGGCCGCCGATTCGAGCTCGAGTGGTGACGAAGCTACTGCTCCAAGCGAAACGGTCAGCTCCGCTCTACGCAATCCGTTTGGGGCTATGCAGCATAATGCACAAGGTCACATTTCTATTCGTTTTGATCGTTCGTTTATGCAGCCGACTCATGAACCCATTCTTTCACCGCAGAACACGTTGCTTCTGATATTATCAGCTTAAACCATAAATGGGCAAGTTGTGGTGCAGCTTGACGCATTATAGGCATCCAGGAAGAGAGGGCAGTTGAGGTCGCAAATTCCGCTTTCTCCAGTTTTAAGCATCGCTAATTTCGAACGTTGGATTAAGCAGTTTGTGAAGCTTGATTAGGGAAATGTTATCTGTTTGAATTTGAAATTGTCGTCTAGTTAAAATTGGAGTGAAGTTTCCGAGCACGAGAGCCAAGAGGGGACTAGAGCGAGAAAGTTAGGTAGAGGAATAGCGTATGGCATTATAAGGGTTTGGAGATGGTGGTTATTAGTCTGCAAGGTAGCGAGGTATTGCTGTAGCAGCAGTGGGGGCTGGCGAAAGCACAAATCCGTTCATGATGGGCACAGCGGCGGAAACGCAGTGGATGGCAACCGAGACACGTGAACCCCAGTCGTGGGCACCGCTTAATGACGCACAGCAGCGCGATTGGAGCAGGGCTGCACCTGTGGCCGCCGATTCGAGCTCGAGTGGTGACGAAGCTACTGCTCCAAGCGAAACGGTCAGCTCCGCTCTACGCAATCCGTTTGGGGCTATGCAGCATAATGCACAAGGTCACATTTCTATTCGTTTTGATCGTTCGTTTATGCAGCCGACTCATGAACCCATTCTTTCACCGCAGAACACGTTGCTTCTGATATTATCAGCTTAAACCATAAATGGGCAAGTTGTGGTGCAGCTTGACGCATTATAGGCATCCAGGAAGAGAGGGCAGTTGAGGTCGCAAATTCCGCTTTCTCCAGTTTTAAGCATCGCTAATTTCGAACGTTGGATTAAGCAGTTTGTGAAGCTTGATTAGGGAAATGTTATCTGTTCTTGTTTCGAACGATTAGTAGTTGAGTCGTCCCAGAACTAAAATAATACTGAGATTCTGTGTGAAAGTTAACATGTTCATGTGAACTTCTGCCTTGGCGCTGTAAATTATTTGTTCGGTTTTGCGCATTTTGGAAGTGCCATAGCAATATCGATCACACCTGAATTTTTATTAGTGAAAAATGTAAATGCGGCTTTTCGAATGAGCGTACATTCGTAGATGAGTTACCTTTATGGTACAATTTTCATTTAACACGAGAGAGAGATACTTGAATTGTCTCAGGTCAATAGCAAAGACAATCTGAAGCTTTCGATATATCCCATTTTCTTTAACGTAATTGTAAAACCTGACTGGAATGTTTGCAACAGTACCTGAATTGTCTCAGGTCAATAGCAAAGACAATCTCAAGCTTTCGATATATCCCATTTTCTTTAACGTAATTGTAAAACCTGACTGGAATGTTTGCAACAGGCGACACATTTGTTCAAAATAGTCAGGTTAGCCGCTTAATAGCGAAGACAGTCGCAAAGATTCTAGTAATAACTTGAAGAGAATTTCAGCATTGCACACGGCGGGCGCGAGTGCGGCGGTTGCCACGCCAATGCAGCCCGAAATTCCATCTTTTTGTGCACCAGCTTCCAATAATTCTTCAGGTGATTTACCATTACACTACGGAATGTGGCAAGTGTCGTCACACTGAAATGTTGGTTTGGCTGCTTTAAAAAGATGCGAATCATTTTCTTTTTTGTTAAAAATCTGTTTGGGCCAACAAGACGTTGACTGCCTTTCTGAGTACATTATTCGGTAATGTTTATGTAACATGTGTCGCACCTTGTATGCGTCATTCATCGTCCATCAGTTTGCTTCGTTAAATTCCGATCATTTCAAATTGGTTCTTTTCGACTCCAGTTTGAATAAGTAAGTTTTTATTTGTGCATTGCTTAGCACTATGGCGCTATTCGATGTTGCACCGTGGTGCCCACGATGAGCTTTTCGCTTTCATGCAACAATTTTTTCCCCGTATACGGGGTATCATGATCGCGAAAATTGTGTTGAAATACATTTCAGTATTTTCTTTACCAACATTTATCCAGCATTGTTAACTTTCCACTGATGTTTAATTTAACGTTTTCATAACTAGCTCCGTTGTAGCAAACCCGTCACCGGTTCACTTTTCTGCGCAGAGTGCTGCTCAATCGGTTCCTCAACAAGGTCAGAGACTTGGAATCTACGAACAGACACCATTTTGTAAGTTTGTATAAGCATAGTTTGGATTTTAGACGTGTGTCCTTGATTTTAAAACGAGTTTAATTAGTTGCTCATATGTGGAGCCATCTATCAAATTCCCTAGCATATTTCAGTCCTTTATCGCCTGTAACTTGTCAACAGAAGAGCAGGCAAGCAAGCCAGTGACGATAGTCTGGATGATTTTTTGAGCACACATTCATTTTTCTGTGCAAAAGTTGAGTTTTTCAGCACATATGGACGGCAGCTATACGTCATCACCCGTTTTTCCGCAGCATATGCAATCAGTTGGCGTACCTGCACATGGTCAGCTTTTGAAAATCATTTTCAAGTCGTTGATAGCAATTTGTATTGGCTAGCGGATTTTTTTCAGAATCATGTTTCTTTACAAATAGGTCACATTTTCGATCACACATTTAACGATACTGCCATTTCTCAGACGCCGTTTCGCACGCGAGATCAGTTCTCAGATGTGGAATTTTGATTTGTTTTCAAACATATTATTTGGCCCACATTTCAAGCGTTTATTGCAAATTGGCTCTAGAATTGACCCACATTGAATGCCGCTATTTACTTCTTTAAGTTTTTTGAATAATTACAATTTTTTTTAAAAAAAAAGTTGATACAAGTGTTTTAAAAGCATATTTTAGATTTGTGTTCGTTTTTTTTGTGTGTGTGGCTATGTGGATATGCCAAACAAAAGTCAGTTAATGCCACAGTCAGGAAGAGATGAGAGCGCAGTGGCGAAGAGGGAAGAAGGGAAGAAACTAACGACTGTTTAGATAAACGTTATATGATTAAAGACCGTCAATTCAAGCGTTTGCCTATTTTCTTTTCTTATTTTTTTTTCTTTAGAGCGCTTGTTTTAAAAAAAGCAATACGAAGTCTGCTACTATTGCGCTTTTCACTGCTCTCCTCGGTGGCTTTCTGGAAAAGCTATAGTAAAGTGGTGGTTCTTTGCGTTTCAACTTGTTTCGCATGATGTCTAAGTTCAGTTGGAGTTGTTTAGGAGAGTTTTATTCATTTTTTTTTAGGTAGCAGTTTGTAAAGAAGCGAACGGAGATTTGATTTCGGCTCGGCTTTCGACAAGAAACGAGTGTGATAGGTTTGTGGGTCGTTAGCTTTAGTTATTGATTAATTCCGGGCGTTCACCATAAGAGTAATGTTTGTATTATTCACATGTACAATTACCTGATTTTGTTTTAGGTGTTACCAGTGTAGGAGGAGGAGGTAAGGATTTTCGGAACTATCTTCGATTGTCGTTTATGTATTTCTTTTGGCGTCCGTTTTGAATGTTGTATGATTATAGCATATTTTGTGTTGTGACGTGATGTAATGTGATTGTAGAACTGTGCAGGTAAACACTCTTCTTCGTAGTGTTTAGGTGACCAAATATTATGCTGTGCGTGCTTTACGTGGACGAATGCGCTTTCAGAGGGCTAATTTCGGCAGTTTTCATTATCCACATAATATTGGGCCGAATTCTTTCCTCTCTTGGCCGTTTTCGCCCATTTCAAGATTGCTAGTGACGTGTGCTCTGTTGATAATTTATGTCTTTGTTTTGCATGTGATTAGATTTTGTATGTGTAAATGTTCATTTCTACGATGCTTCGATTCGCTATTCCTTTTTCCTCGTCACTGTACTGCAGTTTGAGCTTGTTTTTCCACTATTGCTTATGTAGTTCTTCAAATTTCAAGTTTTCCATGTACTGGACGCTGGTAAGAAAATCATCGAAATCCGTCCACGCACAGTCGAGGTGTAGTGCAAAAGAGGGACACCGTTATTATGTGAGGCTTGACTTGGAATTTTACAAACGACTGTTTCGGTGGGGAGAGAGGGAAAGCTTTTACAAATAAACACCTTAACTAGCAAGCACTTTTTTTAGTTAAAGTAAATAAACGTATTGGTTGATGTTGAGGTGGTACGTCGCTAGACGCATATGGGCAGCAGTCGACGGCAACCGCATCAGTCGTTACATCTCAAGCAGGCAAATTTGGTGGTGGTGACTTAGATAGTGCCCTCTCTTCTCTAGCCGACAACCTTTCAATAGGAGGCAAGGCGGCAGCTGCTAGTCAAGGGTAAGTGAACGTTTTATTCGCTGATTCACTTTGGGGCATGCAGAAATCGTCAGGTCATTGGTTGATTTGGCAACCTCTTAATTATTGAAGCCGAATGGTAATGCACCATTGCGCTTTAAGTGTGCGTTCATTGATAAGGTAATAATTTGGCAGGAATTCACCGAACACAATATAGTTGAATCGAGAAAGTTTTACAATAGCCGTATTCACTAGGCTCGCCCTCGTTCATAGTCGTGCTTGCATGAAGTAGTCGGCTGTAAAGAGCATCTTTGAAATTTCTTTACTTCTTGGCTACTTGTTGCTTACTGTGCCATTACACTCTAATGTTCGAACTGTCTTTTGGAGTGTGAAAGGGAGCAACTTCTTTGGAATGAATTTGTTGTGTGCGATACGCTTGACAGGTTGCAAGCGTCGAGAATGGTGCTGAAGGCGAACAACAGATATGATATCACTCGCAGACATTGAATCACAAGATTGTAGCGGTATGACAGCACAGAGTCATAAATTTGATATAGCGGAATTCACAGCGTTCGATTCAGCAACGTTGAAACGCAATAGCAGCAGATTTCTCCTCCGTAATTGTTCATAAATGTTGTTTCACGAACTTGGTCAGAATTTTTGTGTTGAGAGCCTTATGTTTTTTAGGTGCGGCTCACACCACAATTAGTACCTGGCAGTGGTAAGCATAACGGGGCAGTAGCCCGCTCGCCCGGTAAATGAGAAACCAGGGTCCGACTTCCAGCTGCTCCATTATGCTTGCCACTGCTAGAGGTCACACGCAGTAGTTGTTGTTTCATATGTGGGGAATATTTTTCGACATAGGTTTTGTGTTTTAATTCGGTAACAACCTCCGCTTTTGAGGCTGTCATGTCCCGTAAAAATGCATAGTGATGTAAGTCACTATAAAGTTAGTAGGAAGAGGTAGTCTTCCTGTAGATCTCATAGTTTCATATACTTTTGTGGTAATCCCTCCAGTTGCCTCTGTCGTCACATGCTATAAGTGTTTAATTGGTAGGGGTTGGGGGGGGGGGGGGGGTCGAAACCAGCTTAGGTCGATGCCTGCTTGGCGTTGGTTCTTCCTAGCAGTGGGTTGTTTCTGGGAAGTGTTCGCTTAGCCAGATCTTCGTGAACTTGCAACGAAGTATCTCCATGGTTTCTCTGCAAAGAATTTTTTAGTTCTCCTTCCCGGACGCAAATTTACGTTTTTTTTTTTCGAGACGTTATTTCATAAAATTGTGGCAGCCAGTGTTGTTTTGGGACTACTTCGTGTCACATTTGCAGGAAACCAGTGCAGTGGAATAACCAGGGAGGAGTACGTCCTTCTGTGGTACCGCATCAAGTGCCACAGATGCCTTTTGCGCAGATGCCACCGCAGCAGTGGCCGCCAATGGGTGCCTACCCCCCGCAGCCAGGTACTTGTGCTGTTTTTTTTTTCTCGTTGATGTCTCATTCCCACAGAAACTGTGTTGGTTCTAAGCCAATTGTTGTTTCTAATCCAGATCTTGTGTTGAGGCCAGTAGTTGGGATGGCAACCGTAGGTTAGTAATTTTGTTGGTTTGCTGCAGAATCTTTCTTGCTGGATTAGTTGAGTTTCCTAGGACGAGCGTAAATAATCGCTAAGTAAAACGGGTTGGTCTTAGTCTAAGGCGTTATTGTTCTGAAAGGAAATGTTTGCTATATGGACTACCAGAATGTTCTTTAAGGTAACAGGCAGCACTTGCTTGTCATAAACTGTTATTACTACTGCGGAAGGTTTATGCGGATTATTTTCATGAGGATGCTTCATGCTTCCATTTCCAGATTTTCAGCTTCCTTCACATATGCTGCAAAAGTGCTTCTTTGCAGCAGTTTGAATTGAAGCTGGGGTTTACTTTAGCCATATACGATCTTTTTGTAAATGAATCTGTCAACAGTTGTTCGCCTTCGACTGCAAATGATGGGACTGCTAGTCGGTCTATAGCAGCTGGAAACCAGTATGATGTGGTACTCATTTTGCGGTGCAGGTTGGTTGTTCCTACTCTCTACCTTCCCATACTCAGCCGGGAGAAGAGTGCTGTTATGTATGGTTCTTCCTGAATAGCGAGGCATGCAGATAGCTGGACTGCAGCACTGCAAGTATGAAATCGAGCAGTTCCAGTAGTTCATTTGTTGACGAGATTAACTTTATTACGGTTGTTGCAGGTATTTACGGGCAGCAGCCGATAATGGGAGTTTATGGCCAACCGGGCTACGGACAGATGCCGACCGCTGTTTATGGAGTTGCACCTACGGCACAGCCACCAGCACAAACGAACACGCCGACGCAGCCCCCACCTAGTCAACATCCTTTCCTCTGATAAAAATTATCGCTTGTTTCCGGATGGAAATGACTAGAGAGCCCGATCTTTAAGCATCTTTTTCTTTCATCGAGAACGCTTCCTCTTATCTTACTGTTTTTTATTAAATTTCTGTGAGGCGAATAGCGGTTTGGATTCTCTTGAAAAGGAGTACATCTTATTGGCTCATGTTCAGACTTGAAGTTCGATGTCGGGATGTTTCTCACTTCATATTTGCTTTTTTGGTCGTGTTCTGTGAAGTGATTGTCCTGATAGTTAGCAGCCTTTGCTTTGGATTCTTACTTTTCCAGCAGCATACATGTTTGCCTGAAAAGGGTGGTTTTATTTGGTTTTATTCGCACTTTGAGCGTTGCTTTACTAGCTCGCAATGAGCCTCGTAAGTTTCGTTCAGTGTTCTTGAGTACTTGACTTGGCTGGTCATGTTCAGGTTTTTGAAAGGGTGGGTCGGTATGCGTGGTTTTTATTGGACGGACTTTGTGACGTTGTTAAGTTATCAGCATGTTCATTGTCAGCTTCTTTTTTTTTGCTTTGAAAGCACTTGTCATTTTTATCTTTATTTTGTCAAAGAATCAGATACTTTATTTTGGTTTATCGGCTTATTATGCACATAGCGTGTGTTGAGATGTTCTCATTTTGCGAAAATGGCCATGTTCCTTAGCCTGAACACCTTCAATGATGTTTTAGTGGTTTTTATTTTCACATGTTTTAAAGTTTCTCGGTCTTGCGCAAATAAATTATTATTTATTAAATTGTGTGAAACGTATTTTTCGTTGAACACTGGTTCATTCTCATTAATAACATGTATTACATTTGTCAGCGGTCGATTGCGCACATAGTCCGAACGCGTTCTGTTCATGAGCGGAAGTATAAATCATAAGTGAACTTAAAGCAAAGGTGGGCTAGGCTTTCTTATCGGTCCACATATCTCGGTTGTTTTCGTCTCGCTTGCGTTACACATATTCTGACGTAAACGCGACTCATTGTATGGAAAGAGGCTTTGTATTTTTATGAACCAAGTTGTTATTGGGTTTACATCATCGTTTAGAAACATAGCGGAATCGGTAGAGCAGCGCGTTATATTTTCTCTTTTGCGAAATTTGTTGCCCGTGATTGCTAACTAGGATACTTTGAAAGTCAGTAACCTTGTTTTCACAATTAATTATCGTTCAGAATACGTCAGTCCCGTTCGGTAGTTTTATGAGGTTGCTACGATAAAGGACTGCAGTTTCAGTTGAGGGTTTACGGTCGTTGTTAACGCAAAATTATGGGTCAAAATTGGCGCATTCGCAATACACCGCTATGGGTAGTGGCGACATTTCGAACATCGGAAGCGCGTGAACAGCGTTGATAAATTAGCGTGGTCAGGTACGCTAGTGTTGCGGGAAACGTATCATTATTCATTTTTGTCTAAAATTCACCTATGTTTTGGCCGTTTTTAGCCGCCCGCCTTGTAGTCAATTCTCCATTAAGCATAAAATTCGTACGTGCGCTGAAAATTTTTATAAAAGAACAGGGTCAGCATAGATACGTTGGCAGATAATTGGGCTTGTTGCCTTGGAAGGAAACATGTCGAAACGAGTGCTGCTGATTTGCTGCTCTTTTACGGTTTTGTTACTCGATGCTCATCAGCTGGTGATCACCACATGGTCCGCGGAAAACTTTCAGCGTGCAACTGCTCGAGGTTCGTTCTGCGTTGTGTTTGGGTGCCCTTAATAATTGGCCCTCGAAATGTAGACTACTAAACAGACATGCCAAAAATACTTTCAAGATATTTTGCAAAATGTGTTCTTTTAATGCATCACAGAAAGAGCGCCTCTTTCGGCTATCTTTTTAAAATTCTAATTCTAGTCTGTCAATAGATTTTCAGCATCGTTTAACAGGTAGTGTGCATTTACAGCTATATTTGGATTTACTTTTTGTTGAATGGTGAAGATAAACAGCGTAGTTAAGCTCACTTTCATCGAATTTGAGAACAGCTGAGGGTCGCAGCACTTTGCCACATCATTTTTTAGAAGATTTTTTTTCTTTCCCTTCGATTTTATCCTTTTCGCTCTCCCTTCCCATTTCTTCTTCTTCCCACATTCGTTTTTTCCTCAGAGGGCTGTGATCTCAGATGAATTAGGTTGTGGTTTTGCGATAACCATCATCCACCCTCACCCCCATCCCTCTCCTAATTGGAGGATGATGGGGATAGTTGTAAGCATTTCCGAATGATAGGTGGAAGATTGAAAAAAATGAAAAATTTAGTTTTGAGCTGAATTTGTCATTATCTCGGCAAGGAAGTTTTTCTGAATAATTGCAAAGAAAATGCGTTTGGAAACAGTTGCATCCAAATTTACTTTTATTTATTTCTTTGCATAGTTCTTAGGAATGATGCGGTTAGCCAAAGTTGAGTGATTTTGCATTTTGAGCATTATCTCTTAGGATTGAACATTGTGTTAATATGTGGAAATATAATTTCATTTTCATAATTGCATAGTTTGCTTATGTAGTTTGGTTACACAGCGATGAACGTCTTCTGATAGGACTGTTGATAAGGATCAATTCAAAGTACAACTTGCGTCTAAAGGTCAGCATTAAGATCGAAATTAGCAATTTCACTGTTTTCTGTCCTGCCAATTCGGAACCAAGCCGAACAGTTAAGGAAAGTTTATGACTTTAGTTGCTGCCTTCTTTGACTGCGTTACAGATTAGCTATATCTAGTCGAATAAACGTAGGTGTTTTTATAGCACGTGACTGTTGGTTAGTGATGTGCTGGAGTGAGTAATGAGCGTACGTGATAGAACAGCCGTTTATACAGCGTGGAAAACACTGCGAAAGAGCGACGATCGTATTGAATCTTTATTGGATGGGCTAAGCGAATGCGAGCGACTCCAGTGTGACGGTACAGTCGGCTTTGGGGGCTCACCAGATGAAACCGGAGAAACTCGTCTTGATGCACTCGTTTTTGATGGGTATTGCTAAGGGGGCTTATGTGCACCCACCCTTTATTGGATTAGGTTTCATAGCAAATGCTATTCTTCACAATCACTTGCGCTGTTCCAGTACATTTTCTTATTATGCGCATGCGTCATACTATGAATAATAACGAGAAGCGCCAAAGTAGCTAATATCTGTATCATACACTTGTCGTTTTGTGTGCAGATCGGTTCATGCTGACTGGTCGCTGTAATGGCGTTTCCAAACAGCAAAAGTGAATCATATACTAGGCTTAAAACTATCTTGGCCAGAATTGCAGAAACCGGAGCAGTGGTCCTTGTTGTCGTTATGGCACAAAGGAACGCGATTCATCACCTTTGACAATTCATATAGTGACGAGCAAGAAAACTTCATGCAAAGTTAAGACTCAATTGGCAAATAGCAGAAGGATGCGAAAGCAAAGGGCAGGCCATTGCTTATCGACTCCGCAGTTCCCGAATGGCTTGTGATACTTAAACAAGCATGCTGATTCTGCGTGTTCCCATGAGCGAGTTTATTAACTTGTTTGCAGGCCCGGGCACAAAATGGGCGCGGTGGGATCACTGCGCAGAGTGCGAGCTGCCGCTCGAGTAGCATACGCCGTCATGAAATATACAAAGCACTCATTTCTGGTTGGAGAGGCAGGTTTGTTTATATAACACGTAGTCATTGATAGCGTTGGAGGCGCACATGAGGTAGTGTCGTTGGGAGATTTCGCCTATTTTCAACGAAGAGGTTCGGGTTTTCGCTGCAGCTTTTCCAGATCAACATCGGAAGTGAGAAATCGACCTGTCTTGGCGGGTTTATAGCTTATATGTTGGCGTGGTTATGCTACTTATTGCCGCTTGGAAATTCTTCTGCTTGCTGATTGTACTTTTGAGACAGCTCCGCTACAACCAAATCGGGCATCACCGACTGCACGCGCTTCGCAATGATGCGTTCGTTGTAGCCTGTTAAGCAGAAAACTGATTGTTGCGGGCTTCATTAAATTTTTATTTCTTAACTCGTAAGCCTCAATTTTTGGTACGCGAATGAAATCACATTTACTTCCTTCTAACGTACGTTAATTGTTGTACAGCTAACTGTCAATAGGCACAAACGTTACCAACGGCTGCTACCCTGAATAAATTGTTTACGTTCTGTTGTTGCCCGCTTTCATGTTAGTTTCTGGGAGCGATTCGCTATGAAACTAATTGCAGCTACAAAGTTCGCAATTGAAATGGGATTCAAGGAAGAGACGTTGTCGACAAATCGTTCACATCATCTCTTCAAGAACTGGACAACGAACAACTGTCAACCGAATTTCAGAAAAGTTCTTTTTTTTTTTTGACTTCCCGCTCCTTATCTTTTCTCATTTCTTTTCTTTTCTTTTCTTTTCTTTTCATTTTCTTTTTTTTTTCCTCCTTTTCTTCCTTTTTTTTTTTTTCCTCTCTTTTTTTTTTTTTTTCCTTTTTTTTTTCTTTTTTGTATCAAAAGAGAACTATATTCGGATTGAGAGTTTGAATATGAAACTAAAAAATTCTAATGCAAAAATTCCTCCCCAGCATTTTTTTTGTTTGTTTGTGAATTTGTAGATGGTCGTACAACTGTACTGTAAATAGCAATATAAGCAATTGCAGTATAAATAAGTTGAAAAGAAATGAGAACAGCGATAATTACGTCTCTCTGTCGGTTTCAGTGATGATCGTCGATATGCTTTTTGTAATCTTCTGAAATTTACGAATACGCTTAAGCCGTTTTAACAATTTTAAACCTCACAAATAATCAAAACAATAAGATTTACGTTTGTGTATTTACTCTCGTCGATGTTCTTCGCTAATTGAGTTGATCGCTTCCTATTCAGATTGTGCTCCATCTCAATTGCCTTGTCGCCGCATATGCAATTCATATTTCTACTTTCTCTCGAAAAATTTTTCTTCTTCTACCAATCTCATCTTTAAAGGTAAGAGCTTTTAAGAGCATAAGGCAGTATTGCCAATAGCATATGCAAGACGTGTGGGGGGAAGGCGGGGGATAGGAAGGGAGTGGGATGTGTAGGATGTCTGATTAAATCAATTTTCTAGACGCGAAAGCCGTCGACGTTTTGAAGAAACCGACAATGCGCTTTTTAAACATTTCTTTCGATTGAGGTATGATGAAACTAGGAAACAAACAAAGCAAGCACACATATAACAAAGTCGAACAAAAATTTTTAATGAAAAATTCCTATGAACTGCTGCGAACTTTTCGAACAATATCTGGTTTCTAGAAAACGACTGTTGCGTGTTCGTCTTAGTTGGAAAACAAGAAAGGCGTAATGCACGTTTTCGTCAACAGTAATGTATCTCGAATTGCAATACACACACAAAACGGCGAATCAAACAACGTTTTTACTGAACGATTGCATTTGTATAGCGACAACATAAGAGAAAATACGACATTTCAATTTGATATCATCGTGAATGAAGTTTCACAGTATCAACCGTCATTTTCCTTTTACTCTATTGATGTCCTCGAGTCGTCATCATGGTTGTTACCCATCCGCGCAAATCGATTTCGTTGCATACGCACACATCAGCTATCGACGGGTACTTTGTAATCGTTTAGCAGGTCATTTGAACACAATTCACAGCACACCATTTCAAAAACCTACGAGCAGCTTTTCCGATATTTCATACCATGCGGGTAAAAACTGCCACTGCGAGCATGCTAAACAGGTGCAATCGTGTTTTCTTTAATGTTGTCGCTTTTAAACGATTACAGATGGTAAGTTTATAAGATAGACTGAATGGGCAAAACAAACTGAAACAAGCACAAAGGCTTTTGCACCTTAAAAACATCAAGTTTAGAATCCTATCTCAGAGAGTTTAATGCAATGAAGCAAACTGAAGCGAGCAAAGTGTCGAGTGAATGGTTTAAGATGTGCTTATAAAACGATTTATTCATACGGCATCAGTGCAACGCATCGAACAACTGTCGCATGTGAGCAACAGTGGCAAGGCAAACATGGTCGACGTTACGAAGAAGGCTGTTACCATACGGACTGCTATCGCGCAATGTGTTCTCAAGGTGAGTGTTGTACGATGACTTTTTAGGTCATCAGAGAAGCACTGATGGTTTTGAATAATGCTGTCTTCGGCAGCACTCTAACAATTAGCTAAGATGTGCTTATAAAACGATTTATTCATACGGCATCAGTGCAACGCATCGAACAACTGTCGCATGTGAGCAACAGTGGCAAGGCAAACATGGTCGACGTTACGAAGAAGGCTGTTACCATACGGACTGCTATCGCGCAATGTGTTCTCAAGGTGAGTGTTGTACGATGACTTTTTAGGTCATCAGAGAAGCACTGATGGTTTTGAATAATGCTGTCTTCGGCAGCACTCTAACAATTAGCTAAGATGTGCTTATAAAACGATTTATTCATACGGCATCAGTGCAACGCATCGAACAACTGTCGCATGTGAGCAACAGTGGCAAGGCAAACATGGTCGACGTTACGAAGAAGGCTGTTACCATACGGACTGCTATCGCGCAATGTGTTCTCAAGGTGAGTGTTGTACGATGACTTTTTAGGTCATCAGAGAAGCACTGATGGTTTTGAATAATGCTGTCTTCGGCAGCACTCTAACAATTAGCTAAGATGTGCTTATAAAACGATTTATTCATACGGCATCAGTGCAACGCATCGAACAACTGTCGCATGTGAGCAACAGTGGCAAGGCAAACATGGTCGACGTTACGAAGAAGGCTGTTACCATACGGACTGCTATCGCGCAATGTGTTCTCAAGGTGAGTGTTGTACGATGACTTTTTAGGTCATCAGAGAAGCACTGATGGTTTTGAATAATGCTGTCTTCGGCAGCACTCTAACAATTAGCTAAGATGTGCTTATAAAACGATTTATTCATACGGCATCAGTGCAACGCATCGAACAACTGTCGCATGTGAGCAACAGTGGCAAGGCAAACATGGTCGACGTTACGAAGAAGGCTGTTACCATACGGACTGCTATCGCGCAATGTGTTCTCAAGGTGAGTGTTGTACGATGACTTTTTAGGTCATCAGAGAAGCACTGATGGTTTTGAATAATGCTGTCTTCGGCAGCACTCTAACAATTAGCTAAGATGTGCTTATAAAACGATTTATTCATACGGCATCAGTGCAACGCATCGAACAACTGTCGCATGTGAGCAACAGTGGCAAGGCAAACATGGTCGACGTTACGAAGAAGGCTGTTACCATACGGACTGCTATCGCGCAATGTGTTCTCAAGGTGAGTGTTGTACGATGACTTTTTAGGTCATCAGAGAAGCACTGATGGTTTTGAATAATGCTGTCTTCGGCAGCACTCTAACAATTAGCTAAGATGTGCTTATAAAACGATTTATTCATACGGCATCAGTGCAACGCATCGAACAACTGTCGCATGTGAGCAACAGTGGCAAGGCAAACATGGTCGACGTTACGAAGAAGGCTGTTACCATACGGACTGCTATCGCGCAATGTGTTCTCAAGGTGAGTGTTGTACGATGACTTTTTAGGTCATCAGAGAAGCACTGATGGTTTTGAATAATGCTGTCTTCGGCAGCACTCTAACAATTAGCTAAGATGTGCTTATAAAACGATTTATTCATACGGCATCAGTGCAACGCATCGAACAACTGTCGCATGTGAGCAACAGTGGCAAGGCAAACATGGTCGACGTTACGAAGAAGGCTGTTACCATACGGACTGCTATCGCGCAATGTGTTCTCAAGGTGAGTGTTGTACGATGACTTTTTAGGTCATCAGAGAAGCACTGATGGTTTTGAATAATGCTGTCTTCGGCAGCACTCTAACAATTAGCTAAGATGTGCTTATAAAACGATTTATTCATACGGCATCAGTGCAACGCATCGAACAACTGTCGCATGTGAGCAACAGTGGCAAGGCAAACATGGTCGACGTTACGAAGAAGGCTGTTACCATACGGACTGCTATCGCGCAATGTGTTCTCAAGGTGAGTGTTGTACGATGACTTTTTAGGTCATCAGAGAAGCACTGATGGTTTTGAATAATGCTGTCTTCGGCAGCACTCTAACAATTAGCTAAGATGTGCTTATAAAACGATTTATTCATACGGCATCAGTGCAACGCATCGAACAACTGTCGCATGTGAGCAACAGTGGCAAGGCAAACATGGTCGACGTTACGAAGAAGGCTGTTACCATACGGACTGCTATCGCGCAATGTGTTCTCAAGGTGAGTGTTGTACGATGACTTTTTAGGTCATCAGAGAAGCACTGATGGTTTTGAATAATGCTGTCTTCGGCAGCACTCTAACAATTAGCTAAGATGTGCTTATAAAACGATTTATTCATACGGCATCAGTGCAACGCATCGAACAACTGTCGCATGTGAGCAACAGTGGCAAGGCAAACATGGTCGACGTTACGAAGAAGGCTGTTACCATACGGACTGCTATCGCGCAATGTGTTCTCAAGGTGAGTGTTGTACGATGACTTTTTAGGTCATCAGAGAAGCACTGATGGTTTTGAATAATGCTGTCTTCGGCAGCACTCTAACAATTAGCTAAGATGTGCTTATAAAACGATTTATTCATACGGCATCAGTGCAACGCATCGAACAACTGTCGCATGTGAGCAACAGTGGCAAGGCAAACATGGTCGACGTTACGAAGAAGGCTGTTACCATACGGACTGCTATCGCGCAATGTGTTCTCAAGGTGAGTGTTGTACGATGACTTTTTAGGTCATCAGAGAAGCACTGATGGTTTTGAATAATGCTGTCTTCGGCAGCACTCTAACAATTAGCTAAGATGTGCTTATAAAACGATTTATTCATACGGCATCAGTGCAACGCATCGAACAACTGTCGCATGTGAGCAACAGTGGCAAGGCAAACATGGTCGACGTTACGAAGAAGGCTGTTACCATACGGACTGCTATCGCGCAATGTGTTCTCAAGGTGAGTGTTGTACGATGACTTTTTAGGTCATCAGAGAAGCACTGATGGTTTTGAATAATGCTGTCTTCGGCAGCACTCTAACAATTAGCTAAGATGTGCTTATAAAACGATTTATTCATACGGCATCAGTGCAACGCATCGAACAACTGTCGCATGTGAGCAACAGTGGCAAGGCAAACATGGTCGACGTTACGAAGAAGGCTGTTACCATACGGACTGCTATCGCGCAATGTGTTCTCAAGGTGAGTGTTGTACGATGACTTTTTAGGTCATCAGAGAAGCACTGATGGTTTTGAATAATGCTGTCTTCGGCAGCACTCTAACAATTAGCTAAGATGTGCTTATAAAACGATTTATTCATACGGCATCAGTGCAACGCATCGAACAACTGTCGCATGTGAGCAACAGTGGCAAGGCAAACATGGTCGACGTTACGAAGAAGGCTGTTACCATACGGACTGCTATCGCGCAATGTGTTCTCAAGGTGAGTGTTGTACGATGACTTTTTAGGTCATCAGAGAAGCACTGATGGTTTTGAATAATGCTGTCTTCGGCAGCACTCTAACAATTAGCTAAGATGTGCTTATAAAACGATTTATTCATACGGCATCAGTGCAACGCATCGAACAACTGTCGCATGTGAGCAACAGTGGCAAGGCAAACATGGTCGACGTTACGAAGAAGGCTGTTACCATACGGACTGCTATCGCGCAATGTGTTCTCAAGGTGAGTGTTGTACGATGACTTTTTAGGTCATCAGAGAAGCACTGATGGTTTTGAATAATGCTGTCTTCGGCAGCACTCTAACAATTAGCTAAGATGTGCTTATAAAACGATTTATTCATACGGCATCAGTGCAACGCATCGAACAACTGTCGCATGTGAGCAACAGTGGCAAGGCAAACATGGTCGACGTTACGAAGAAGGCTGTTACCATACGGACTGCTATCGCGCAATGTGTTCTCAAGGTGAGTGTTGTACGATGACTTTTTAGGTCATCAGAGAAGCACTGATGGTTTTGAATAATGCTGTCTTCGGCAGCACTCTAACAATTAGCTAAGATGTGCTTATAAAACGATTTATTCATACGGCATCAGTGCAACGCATCGAACAACTGTCGCATGTGAGCAACAGTGGCAAGGCAAACATGGTCGACGTTACGAAGAAGGCTGTTACCATACGGACTGCTATCGCGCAATGTGTTCTCAAGGTGAGTGTTGTACGATGACTTTTTAGGTCATCAGAGAAGCACTGATGGTTTTGAATAATGCTGTCTTCGGCAGCACTCTAACAATTAGCTAAGATGTGCTTATAAAACGATTTATTCATACGGCATCAGTGCAACGCATCGAACAACTGTCGCATGTGAGCAACAGTGGCAAGGCAAACATGGTCGACGTTACGAAGAAGGCTGTTACCATACGGACTGCTATCGCGCAATGTGTTCTCAAGGTGAGTGTTGTACGATGACTTTTTAGGTCATCAGAGAAGCACTGATGGTTTTGAATAATGCTGTCTTCGGCAGCACTCTAACAATTAGCTAAGATGTGCTTATAAAACGATTTATTCATACGGCATCAGTGCAACGCATCGAACAACTGTCGCATGTGAGCAACAGTGGCAAGGCAAACATGGTCGACGTTACGAAGAAGGCTGTTACCATACGGACTGCTATCGCGCAATGTGTTCTCAAGGTGAGTGTTGTACGATGACTTTTTAGGTCATCAGAGAAGCACTGATGGTTTTGAATAATGCTGTCTTCGGCAGCACTCTAACAATTAGCTAAGATGTGCTTATAAAACGATTTATTCATACGGCATCAGTGCAACGCATCGAACAACTGTCGCATGTGAGCAACAGTGGCAAGGCAAACATGGTCGACGTTACGAAGAAGGCTGTTACCATACGGACTGCTATCGCGCAATGTGTTCTCAAGGTGAGTGTTGTACGATGACTTTTTAGGTCATCAGAGAAGCACTGATGGTTTTGAATAATGCTGTCTTCGGCAGCACTCTAACAATTAGCTAAGATGTGCTTATAAAACGATTTATTCATACGCATGTTCATTGTCAGCTTCTTTTTTTTTGCTTTGAAAGCACTTGTCATTTTTATCTTTATTTTGTCAAAGAATCAGATACTTTATTTTGGTTTATCGGCTTATTATGCACATAGCGTGTGTTGAGATGTTCTCATTTTGCGAAAATGGCCATGTTCCTTAGCCTGAACACCTTCAATGATGTTTTAGTGGTTTTTATTTTCACATGTTTTAAAGTTTCTCGGTCTTGCGCAAATAAATTATTATTTATTAAATTGTGTGAAACGTATTTTTCGTTGAACACTGGTTCATTCTCATTAATAACATGTATTACATTTGTCAGCGGTCGATTGCGCACATAGTCCGAACGCGTTCTGTTCATGAGCGGAAGTATAAATCATAAGTGAACTTAAAGCAAAGGTGGGCTAGGCTTTCTTATCGGTCCACATATCTCGGTTGTTTTCGTCTCGCTTGCGTTACACATATTCTGACGTAAACGCGACTCATTGTATGGAAAGAGGCTTTGTATTTTTATGAACCAAGTTGTTATTGGGTTTACATCATCGTTTAGAAACATAGCGGAATCGGTAGAGCAGCGCGTTATATTTTCTCTTTTGCGAAATTTGTTGCCCGTGATTGCTAACTAGGATACTTTGAAAGTCAGTAACCTTGTTTTCACAATTAATTATCGTTCAGAATACGTCAGTCCCGTTCGGTAGTTTTATGAGGTTGCTACGATAAAGGACTGCAGTTTCAGTTGAGGGTTTACGGTCGTTGTTAACGCAAAATTATGGGTCAAAATTGGCGCATTCGCAATACACCGCTATGGGTAGTGGCGACATTTCGAACATCGGAAGCGCGTGAACAGCGTTGATAAATTAGCGTGGTCAGGTACGCTAGTGTTGCGGGAAACGTATCATTATTCATTTTTGTCTAAAATTCACCTATGTTTTGGCCGTTTTTAGCCGCCCGCCTTGTAGTCAATTCTCCATTAAGCATAAAATTCGTACGTGCGCTGAAAATTTTTATAAAAGAACAGGGTCAGCATAGATACGTTGGCAGATAATTGGGCTTGTTGCCTTGGAAGGAAACATGTCGAAACGAGTGCTGCTGATTTGCTGCTCTTTTACGGTTTTGTTACTCGATGCTCATCAGCTGGTGATCACCACATGGTCCGCGGAAAACTTTCAGCGTGCAACTGCTCGAGGTTCGTTCTGCGTTGTGTTTGGGTGCCCTTAATAATTGGCCCTCGAAATGTAGACTACTAAACAGACATGCCAAAAATACTTTCAAGATATTTTGCAAAATGTGTTCTTTTAATGCATCACAGAAAGAGCGCCTCTTTCGGCTATCTTTTTAAAATTCTAATTCTAGTCTGTCAATAGATTTTCAGCATCGTTTAACAGGTAGTGTGCATTTACAGCTATATTTGGATTTACTTTTTGTTGAATGGTGAAGATAAACAGCGTAGTTAAGCTCACTTTCATCGAATTTGAGAACAGCTGAGGGTCGCAGCACTTTGCCACATCATTTTTTAGAAGATTTTTTTTCTTTCCCTTCGATTTTATCCTTTTCGCTCTCCCTTCCCATTTCTTCTTCTTCCCACATTCGTTTTTTCCTCAGAGGGCTGTGATCTCAGATGAATTAGGTTGTGGTTTTGCGATAACCATCATCCACCCTCACCCCCATCCCTCTCCTAATTGGAGGATGATGGGGATAGTTGTAAGCATTTCCGAATGATAGGTGGAAGATTGAAAAAAATGAAAAATTTAGTTTTGAGCTGAATTTGTCATTATCTCGGCAAGGAAGTTTTTCTGAATAATTGCAAAGAAAATGCGTTTGGAAACAGTTGCATCCAAATTTACTTTTATTTATTTCTTTGCATAGTTCTTAGGAATGATGCGGTTAGCCAAAGTTGAGTGATTTTGCATTTTGAGCATTATCTCTTAGGATTGAACATTGTGTTAATATGTGGAAATATAATTTCATTTTCATAATTGCATAGTTTGCTTATGTAGTTTGGTTACACAGCGATGAACGTCTTCTGATAGGACTGTTGATAAGGATCAATTCAAAGTACAACTTGCGTCTAAAGGTCAGCATTAAGATCGAAATTAGCAATTTCACTGTTTTCTGTCCTGCCAATTCGGAACCAAGCCGAACAGTTAAGGAAAGTTTATGACTTTAGTTGCTGCCTTCTTTGACTGCGTTACAGATTAGCTATATCTAGTCGAATAAACGTAGGTGTTTTTATAGCACGTGACTGTTGGTTAGTGATGTGCTGGAGTGAGTAATGAGCGTACGTGATAGAACAGCCGTTTATACAGCGTGGAAAACACTGCGAAAGAGCGACGATCGTATTGAATCTTTATTGGATGGGCTAAGCGAATGCGAGCGACTCCAGTGTGACGGTACAGTCGGCTTTGGGGGCTCACCAGATGAAACCGGAGAAACTCGTCTTGATGCACTCGTTTTTGATGGGTATTGCTAAGGGGGCTTATGTGCACCCACCCTTTATTGGATTAGGTTTCATAGCAAATGCTATTCTTCACAATCACTTGCGCTGTTCCAGTACATTTTCTTATTATGCGCATGCGTCATACTATGAATAATAACGAGAAGCGCCAAAGTAGCTAATATCTGTATCATACACTTGTCGTTTTGTGTGCAGATCGGTTCATGCTGACTGGTCGCTGTAATGGCGTTTCCAAACAGCAAAAGTGAATCATATACTAGGCTTAAAACTATCTTGGCCAGAATTGCAGAAACCGGAGCAGTGGTCCTTGTTGTCGTTATGGCACAAAGGAACGCGATTCATCACCTTTGACAATTCATATAGTGACGAGCAAGAAAACTTCATGCAAAGTTAAGACTCAATTGGCAAATAGCAGAAGGATGCGAAAGCAAAGGGCAGGCCATTGCTTATCGACTCCGCAGTTCCCGAATGGCTTGTGATACTTAAACAAGCATGCTGATTCTGCGTGTTCCCATGAGCGAGTTTATTAACTTGTTTGCAGGCCCGGGCACAAAATGGGCGCGGTGGGATCACTGCGCAGAGTGCGAGCTGCCGCTCGAGTAGCATACGCCGTCATGAAATATACAAAGCACTCATTTCTGGTTGGAGAGGCAGGTTTGTTTATATAACACGTAGTCATTGATAGCGTTGGAGGCGCACATGAGGTAGTGTCGTTGGGAGATTTCGCCTATTTTCAACGAAGAGGTTCGGGTTTTCGCTGCAGCTTTTCCAGATCAACATCGGAAGTGAGAAATCGACCTGTCTTGGCGGGTTTATAGCTTATATGTTGGCGTGGTTATGCTACTTATTGCCGCTTGGAAATTCTTCTGCTTGCTGATTGTACTTTTGAGACAGCTCCGCTACAACCAAATCGGGCATCACCGACTGCACGCGCTTCGCAATGATGCGTTCGTTGTAGCCTGTTAAGCAGAAAACTGATTGTTGCGGGCTTCATTAAATTTTTATTTCTTAACTCGTAAGCCTCAATTTTTGGTACGCGAATGAAATCACATTTACTTCCTTCTAACGTACGTTAATTGTTGTACAGCTAACTGTCAATAGGCACAAACGTTACCAACGGCTGCTACCCTGAATAAATTGTTTACGTTCTGTTGTTGCCCGCTTTCATGTTAGTTTCTGGGAGCGATTCGCTATGAAACTAATTGCAGCTACAAAGTTCGCAATTGAAATGGGATTCAAGGAAGAGACGTTGTCGACAAATCGTTCACATCATCTCTTCAAGAACTGGACAACGAACAACTGTCAACCGAATTTCAGAAAAGTTCTTTTTTTTTTTTGACTTCCCGCTCCTTATCTTTTCTCATTTCTTTTCTTTTCTTTTCTTTTCTTTTCACTTCTTTCCTTTTCCTTTCTTTTTTTTTCTTTTCTTTTCTCTTTTCTTTTCTTTTCTTTTCTTTTCTTTTCTTTTCATTTTCTTTTTTTTCTCCTCCTTTTCTTCCTTTTGTTTCTGTCCCTCTCTGTTTGCTCTTTTTCCCTTTCTTTTTTCTTTTTTCCTCGTTCCTTCCTGTTCCTTTTCATTTCTTTTCTTTCGCCCATTTCGTAGTTTCTTCATTATTCTTTCCGTCAGAAGAGTGTTTTATTAACTCCTCGAAAAGATCTGCGTTTTCGTTTTAGATCAAAAAGTGTTGAACAATGCGCTACTTACCTTTGATTTTTTTACATCTTTTTTATACATAAATTAAAGCATTTGGAATAATCCACCCTCTCCTTCCATCACCAATGTTTTTGTTTACCACATACAGTTTATAATTGTTGGAGAAGTGTTTTACATGGAAAGTGCAGTGTTGATCAGCGCAACAGCGACTTTAACTCAACCACTTGTACTTCATTTTAGCAGGGATTAATGCGAACGAAAAAGTTGCGTGGGTCGGCGAGCGCAATCGGCTAATGTGCTCAGTTATAGTAACCCTAAAGGCTTTTTATTAAAGCAGGTTTTGAGACGTTCGTTCTAATTGTAATATTTTAGGTTCGTTACGCACTTTTCCCTTCTGATTTTTGCGCTCTCATTTGAATACATATGAGGAGCATTTTGAGTATGATTTTCTGTACAAAACCTTTGAAGAGAATAATAATTGGATTTTCTGTTTGTTTTTTTGGTACTTTTCAAAACAAACGAAGTTTTCTAGCCGTTTTAATGTGTAGGCGAATGAAACAGTTTCGTAGAGAAATATTTTAGAATTCCTAGTTGAGGAACATTCGCTAGAAATTTGTAAAAAATTTTTTGAGCATAGTGTTTGTCTGTATACGTGATATGGCGAAAAAAGTTAGTGCTGTATTGTATATAAAAAATAGATGTGTTATAATGTGCATTTTCCGCTTTTCTGGTCTCTTTCCGCAGAAATGTTCATCACTTGAAAACCGTCGATAAATAAACACATCATTTCAGCTGAATCATGATGATGATGAGAATGGGAATTCTTTATTTCTTTTCCTTTATTCGTCATTTTTTCGCCATCTTTTTGACTTTTTAAAAAAAAAATGTTGGCAGAAATCATCTCCGTCAGTTTGAAATCCATTTTCTGAAGCCTGTTTTCCATCGTATGTTATAGGTGTTCGTGTTGTGACTCTTGTACGAAACTGCTAAAAAGTTTTTCTTGAAGTCGATATCTTAGAAGTTCGAGTCGTATTGAATGTTATTGAATCGTAACATATTTCAGGGAACTTTTTAGATTCAATTTTGATTCAACTATGTATGATGGACGTCTCATCTGAAATGAAATATTTTAGAGCGTTTTGCCAGATCCTCGCTCAAGCTGTGGACCGTATAGGCCCGCTGATGTCATCGAAAGTTGTGTAGATGAGGATAAAATTTGTGATAGAGTAAGTTTATAAACAATGAGAGAAATGTTTAAGCCTGTAAGAAAGACAGGAAAGCAGTTCGAATATCTGCGAAGCGGGTCGAAGAAATTTTTCTATGTGAAGTAACGTGCAAAGTGATTTAGCGGCAATAAGACGAATTATTTTACGGTAGTTTAATTCTTTGTTTATTTCTTTTCATTTTCTTTTTTTCTCCTCCTTTTCTTCCTTTTGTTTCTGTCCCTCTCTGTTTGCTCTTTTTCCCTTTCTTTTTTCTCTTTTCCTCGTTCCTTCCTGTTCCTTTTCATTTCTTTTCTTTCGCCCATTTCGTAGTTTCTTCATTATTCTTTCCGTCAGAAGAGTGTTTTATTAACTCCTCGAAAAGATCTGCGTTTTCGTTTTAGATCAAAAAGTGTTGAACAATGCGCTACTTACCTTTGATTTTTTTACATCTTTTTTATACATAAATTAAAGCATTTGGAATAATCCACCCTCTCCTTCCATCACCAATGTTTTTGTTTACCACATACAGTTTATAATTGTTGGAGAAGTGTTTTACATGGAAAGTGCAGTGTTGATCAGCGCAACAGCGACTTTAACTCAACCACTTGTACTTCATTTTAGCAGGGATTAATGCGAACGAAAAAGTTGCGTGGGTCGGCGAGCGCAATCGGCTAATGTGCTCAGTTATAGTAACCCTAAAGGCTTTTTATTAAAGCAGGTTTTGAGACGTTCGTTCTAATTGTAATATTTTAGGTTCGTTACGCACTTTTCCCTTCTGATTTTTGCGCTCTCATTTGAATACATATGAGGAACATTTTGAGTATGATTTTCTGTACAAAACCTTTGAAGAGAATAATAATTGGATTTTCTGTTTGTTTTTTTGGTACTTTTCAAAACAAACGAAGTTTTCTAGCCGTTTTAATGTGTAGGCGAATGAAACAGTTTCGTAGAGAAATATTTTAGAATTCCTAGTTGAGGAACATTCGCTAGAAATTTGTAAAAAATTTTTTGAGCATAGTGTTTGTCTGTATACGTGATATGGCGAAAAAAGTTAGTGCTGTATTGTATATAAAAAATAGATGTGTTATAATGTGCATTTTCCGCTTTTCTGGTCTCTTTCCGCAGAAATGTTCATCACTTGAAAACCGTCGATAAATAAACACATCATTTCAGCTGAATCATGATGATGATGAGAATGGGAATTCTTTATTTCTTTTCCTTTATTCGTCATTTTTTCGCCATCTTTTTGACTTTTTAAAAAAAAATGTTGGCAGAAATCATCTCCGTCAGTTTGAAATCCATTTTCTGAAGCCTGTTTTCCATCGTATGTTATAGGTGTTCGTGTTGTGACTCTTGTACGAAACTGCTAAAAAGTTTTTCTTGAAGTCGATATCTTAGAAGTTCGAGTCGTATTGAATGTTATTGAATCGTAACATATTTCAGGGAACTTTTTAGATTCAATTTTGATTCAACTATGTATGATGGACGTCTCATCTGAAATGAAATATTTTAGAGCGTTTTGCCAGATCCTCGCTCAAGCTGTGGACCGTATAGGCCCGCTGATGTCATCGAAAGTTGTGTAGATGAGGATAAAATTTGTGATAGAGTAAGTTTATAAACAATGAGAGAAATGTTTAAGCCTGTAAGAAAGACAGGAAAGCAGTTCGAATATCTGCGAAGCGGGTCGAAGAAATTTTTCTATGTGAAGTAACGTGCAAAGTGATTTAGCGGCAATAAGACGAATTATTTTACGGTAGTTTAATTCTTTGTTTATTTGGTATACGTGTAAGACGCCATCAGTATGGCTCGGCATGGCTCACACTTAAGTGAGCGATAGCAAAAATATAGTTTCGATGTTGTTTGCGAAGAAATTAATGCATTACAAGTGTATAGTCATTAATGCATTACAAGTGTATAGTCGACGTTATGTTCCACTCATTATTTAAAGCAAAACTCTATCTTTGCATCTTCGGCTGTATTGCATCTTCACCGGTGGTTTAGGACAACCAGCTGGATGTTGTTTTGCACTGAGCGGTTGTGTTTCGTCGGTGTATTCCAAGAATTGATTTCGTTGTTGTGAAGGTGATGAATAATTGATGTTGAAGAATGTTAAGGTGGAGCAGCTGGGTCATGACACGATCGGTATGGCTGTTATTGATAGTAAAGGAAATATGGCGGCTGGTACGTCAACCAATGGTGCAATACATAAAATTCCCGGGTTAGCAGCCTATTTTTATTTCCTGCAGCTGTATCACCGCTCCCGAGCAATGTGTTCAAAAACTCTCGAGTATGTAAAGGCCGAAACTTGAAACGAGCGTCAGTCAAAATTGCTTAAAGTCGATTGGTTGAAAATCGCCTAAATTATATTTCACAGTAAGACTTGGTCAAATAAACAAAGCAGTTTCGCTAAGTTTGTCGTTAAAATTCAGACTGAAATAATTGAAAGATTGTGTGCCTTAAGTAATACGAAGGGCTGAATAGCTAAAGGAGAATCTTAAGCACACCATTAAGTAATGTCCTGACGATCAACGAGCATAGTGTTTTTGTGCTGAATTCGAAGCTGACAAGTACTAATTGTACTGTTGCATGCTTAGGACCGGTTTTAATGGTGAGTTAAAGGTTTCTCTTTACGTTTTTTATGGGAACTAATATTTATCTCTCTGCGAATATTCAGAAAATTATTGAGCAAACCAGAATGACAACGAAGAGGCAATTACCGTTGCTTTGTTGGTAAGTAAATAAAGTTGGTCGCTCATCTGTTCTCAAAACAACCTTATGCGAGTATGAAAAGACTTGAAAATTCACACACTTGTAACGATAATTTTTTTTCTTATTTATTTTTCTTTTTAGGGTTTGAAAGTTTGTTTGAGCGTTATCTAAGATCCATCTGCATGATAGAATCATCCATCTTGTGCATCTGTCACTAGATGCTAAGAATTATTCACCCGCAAAATCTGACAAGATAATCTGGACGCTTTCGAGTCAAGCTGTGTGCAAATTTTAGGCGCATAGGCGACTCTCCGATTCCGGGTTCGGGCGCGTATGTCGACAATGAAATCGGAGCTGCGGCAGCCACGGGTGACGGCGATATACTTATGCGTTTTCTTCCATCGTTCGTACTTTTTGCTGTCGTTCCAACTTGCTCATATTACTCTCTTTCGTTTCGTTTCGTCCATTTTTCTATATACTGCTTTTGCTTCCTCTACGAAATGGCTGTATCAGAAGCAACAAATGCTTCTTTGCTGCTTTCATCTCGCCTGAAAGTAAAACCGGCACATCATCAAATGTTTAAGTTTATAGTTGCCAAATTTGTTTTTAATAATTTGACCAGGTTTTCAAACCGTCCTCCTTCTCTTTCAGTGATGATCAAAATGAAGCATTAACTGTTCTATGATAGTATCTTATAGTATCTTTGCTGGACTTTGCTTTTGCAATGAAGCCTCATGTTAGTTACTCAGCAGTAGACTATTTGAATCGGTCTTCCCCATGCAATTCCCCCAGATCTGTCCAGTCATTTACGATATTTACGTTCACTCGTTGATGCCAGTAGTAGTATGGAGTCGTTAAAAATGGAATGCCGATGTTGCGAGATCGAAAAAGCGAAAGAAATTCGAAACTCATGCATCTAAGCTTGTTTATGTTTGACGCAAATGGTTTTTCTTCAGAGCGAGATGTGTAGATTTTATAAACTCTTTTTCGTTCACAATAAATTATATAGCGACGATGTGGTATGAGAACGCAGGTTTGCTAGTTTGCATGAGCCTCCCGATTTTCAATTTTTTTTTTGCGCATTTCTTAGCTTCCAGCATCGCCACCGTCGTTTTTGAAAGTAATATTAGGATAATATCACCAAATTTATGCCATGCTTAACGTCAAAGATGGTTCTTTTTCGGCAGGTTTAGGCCGTGGAGCGGTTCGACGACCAAAGCCTTACTACCTTTGAGTTGCCGAGTGGCAGATGGAGGTTTCGATCTTTTCACCACTCCAAAACTATACCATTTTAACTGGCTTATGGGGAGACGAAAGATTCGATCGGTCTTTGGCCGGGGTCCAACTCAAGACGTTTTTGATGTGAGCGATGAAATTCTTTATAAAAATTGCAAAGGTCTTGTTCGGTGATGACATCAAATTGTTTGAAATCAGTTTTTGGTCCATTTTACCGGACGAGCCGAAGAACTACGCGGATTGCTTTTTGATTCATGAATTGCCTTGTTATTTTTGAAATCCGTTTTTGGCGTGCTCGCTTAATTGGTAATTTTACATACACTGCTCATTTTAACGGAATGCCGCTTTTCAGCTACCAGGCGGTGGAGGGTATGCGCTATGGAGAAACGGTGCAGAAAGCGGCTGATGTGGCAATTTTGCGTGTGGCCAAACTGTACCCAAACTTTTCGGGTGCGTTGATCGCGGTCAACAAACGCGGCGAACATGCAGCTGCATGTCACGGCATGCCCTCATTCGGATACTCAGTTCGAGAGTCGCATTCGAAGGGCGTTCGCATTGTTGTCGTCAAATGTCTTTGAATAAGTGTTATGCAAAATCAAATTATTGAGGAGACGAATAATTTTCAGGGCGCAAAACAAGTTGAAAAAATAGTTCAAGCCAAGTTTCGGCTAAAAAGCATTGATAATTCATTCTTGTCTGTGAACCTCTATCCGCGAGTTCTACGCTATTCTTCATCGTCCCGACCAATGCTACAGTGCTATCTGATTAGACAATCTATGCAAATTGTGCCACAGCAATTGCGAACGTGAGTTAAAACTTGCCGCAATGGTTGACACCTAGTACGTTAGGGCCAACTGGCAGCCGAACAGGTGAAGAGGAGGAAGGAAGAGGGATGGTCGAACGTTTTTTTCGAAGTAAGCTGAGTCGAGTGAATTCATTGATGCTCAAGGTCATTTGAGAGAACAGCATGCTCATTAGCCGGCTAATTGCGCAAACAACTCCGATGTATATGCACTTTTTACATTTCCTTTGTTGTTTTCGTTCTTCGATAGACATTTGCAACGTTTATGATGCACAAGTAAAATCGCTTTAGAGAGCGTTCGATTAGCACCTTGCAGATCAGCGTAAGCTACCGTTCGATTCATATGCATTTGCGAACATCACGAAGTGAAGTATATGAGGCATACATTACGAAGCGTATAGCGTTACGTAAACACGACGTATGATGCTATGTGCGTCGTACAAGTGTTGAGCCGCAGCGCAGCGTTCATGATATCATTCGAAATGAAGGAGAACGCTGTTTTAAGCAGCTGTGCTACATTTCTGAGTTGCTGATCATTGAGAAATTTGCCTTACTTATGCATTACCGGGTTAAGCAAGCATCCAGTTACGTCACCTTGGTCATCTTGTACTAAGTGAACTTCCTTGGGCTTACTTTTAATTTTCATCGCAGAGGCAATTAACAAAACACAGAAATATTTTGAGATCCGTCAATTTTTTTAATGCGTTGGAAATAATCATACACGCTGCCATGCATTCGGAATTTTTTTATAACAAAAATTTAAAATTGAAAAAATTCTTTTGGAGAGTATTTGCTCCAACTCTATGCCAACAGTAAGGTAAAAATGTTGAGTTGGATTACATGATTAGTGCAATTTTTAATGAAATATTTGAACGTCTCGATCACCAAACGAATTATCAGCACATCGTTCAGCGTCGTGCCGAGAATGCATCCTACAGCTTACAGCAGGATTACAACATACAGTTAATGTCTGCTGCATTGTTCACATATTCTACTTTCACCATCTGCGTAAACCACTCAGAGCGTAAACCACACTTTCGCTAGTTCAAACGTTTGCCACATGTGGTGTTCAAGAAACCTTTCGTTCATCTCTAAAATTTCCCAACCTCTGAGCCGAAGTTCCAAACTGGATTCCAGAGTTCGAACATCAAAAGGGAATTGTGAATACGGAATATATTCGTTTTTTAAAATGGGGCTGTGGAATTGCGAAATTGTTGAAGATTGACGATCCTTTGACCAGCACAATAGCAGAACATTTTTTTGTCCGGTACGCCGCTTAAGAATACTTGAATTTATGCATGATTATCGTGTTTACGTTTCGTACTTGCTTATCGTTGAGCTGCTAATACATTCTGTAGTCACTTTTTTCGCATGATATCCTCGAGGATGGTGTAATATAATGTTCTTTTCTATGTTACAGAATCTAAGCTAGCCAATACTATAGTTTTCCATCCTGAGATTGTTTACGAGGCACATTCGCACAAATGCGGAACTAAATAACGCGTAGCAGCTAGCGAAATGCGGATTCTTAGATACCCAGAGGAAGGGAAGGGGGGAGGGGGTAAGGGATTCAGACTTAAGAGTTTTTGTGCAAATCACAAGTGGTGGGCCAAATTCTTCAGCACTTTCCTGTCGCGCTCTTATGGATCACCAAGTGGGAGAATCATTTGACAGGCTTAAGGTTTCTTTCGAAGGCGTTATGCAGTGAGGAAGTGACAAGTGAGTTCTGGGTGGATCTTTCACATATTTCATGGCATGCAAATTGGGGTGGTCATATGCAAATTATGCAAATCGCATGAATGGAAAATATTAAAAACGATAATCGTTGTTCTGTTTCCGCAATATTCATAAGCAGCAACATAGGCAAGGAAAAAGATCAGACAAAATTCGGATGACCATTCCTTGAAGGACGTAAAGGTATTTTTGAGCTCTACAAGCCCACTCGAATTAGATGAGTCCATTTTTGCCTAAAATTTTAGCATTTTCTTAACCTCAAAAACCAAAACAATTTAATACAGCTGAACGTGAATCGATGTGGTCAATGCATTTGCTGAAGCGTTCCAGTTGAACGATTTCATTCGTTAGCCTTTAGACCTATTAATCCATAGCCAAGAATTAGGTAGAAGTTGTTTTAGAGGAGAGCAATTGGGTTTTACCGGTCGTGATACCAGGCAGATGATTTTGCGTTCAGAACAGTCCACTTAATGTGCAGTACTGCAGTAGGGTGTGGTTGAAGTAGTCAGCAGTTGCAAATGTCAGCCTCACACATTTCTAAATTAGGCAGGCGTTGCTCACGCAAAAAAAGAAAAAATGGTATATAGTCCGGAATTTCGGGAAGCGGAGGGAGTAAAACAAGTAGGAGAAAACACAAATAAATGAAATCGGAAAATTTCGATGTAAGGGGAGGCAGTTCATGGCATATGCGAAAGAGAGAGGACGCCTATTATTCATAGACTTAGGATTTGAAGTCCGAACGAGAGGACAATTTACAAACATTTGTGGAAGAAGGGGGGGGGGGGGTTGGGAAAGGGGACGAAAATTCATGGCAATCATGGCAGCAGGTAGGCGATAATGTTAAAGGCGAAGCATGCGAAACGAGTATGTTTTTCGCTTTCTATGTCGGACGACGAAAATTTGATCCAAGAGATTTCATCGATCCGCCTGTGATATTCTTTCCCAAGTGAAGGGAAAATTTTGTGGTGTAGTTAACAATTTTTTAAAGCCAACATGACGTATTTGTGCGGCATTCTTGCTTGTGGTTCGTCGTGCTGATGGCAAGAAAGTGCATTTCTAAACGATTTCTAGGCATCTCGCAAATCAGCGTATCTGCATCGAACTGAAAACCAGAATAAGCGATCGCCAATGTTTTCGAGAAAATTTTTAAACAACCTATGGGTTACCACTATTGATGAGCACGTTCATTATTGGTTGTATTGTTTGCGTTGGCATTCGAAAGAGTAGGAGAAGCTGCTCTATCAAATAAATAGGGGCATGACCTGCGCAGAAACGTTTTTTTCTTGCTTGTACCGTTCTCTGATTCACAAGATTAGATGAAAAGTTTTGCCGTTTTTTTTTTCAAGAAATTTCTAGAGTTGTTCGTCATAGTTCTGGAAGCGTTAATGGTTAGTTAAGAGTGATCAAGACTTTTCGGGCTTGTTAGCCCGTATAGAGTTCTCGTCCTTCATGCTCTTAATTTAGTTTTTTTTTTCTTTATTTAATGAAATTGTTGGTGGCTCGTGAGTTCTTGGAAGAAGTGAAGGCTCAGTTAAGCTGCAAACTGCAATGAGTTTCTTCAAGCGAATTTCTTACGACAGTTTCATTTTTCAGTTTCCTTGAATGGTTCATATAAACTTGCGCCAATGCGGAATTGATTAGTTGGTGCGATAGATCATGCATTGGTGAGTGCGCGAACGGTGGCAAGGGTAGCGAGAGAAGGAGCGAGTAACGTTCGGAGTGCAATCGTTTAAGGTAAGCATTTATTGTCGGTTGCGTTTGAAGGGCGCTTCGTGAAATTCAAAGATAATGCATGCGGACGTTAATGTCTCGTTTTGGGTTGTTTGTTGAGTTTAACCGAACGATACGCACGGCGCACTCCCGTTACCCGTTTGACATTAAACAACAGCTCTTACATCGCTTATACCATCTCGCTGTCATTCTCTTGTTATGCGTTTTTGTTGTTGATGGTTACGTTAAGAGGATGATATACTGGGTGAACAGCGGTTTTAGTGCGCTCTTAGTGAGCAACATTTTTTTTTTTCAAACAGTGGAACTCATTCGATTTCCATTTTCCGCTCATAAACAGTTACTCGTTTTCTATAGGAGCTCGTGTGACTTCCGGAAAAGTGTGATTTCTTTCTTAAACAGTCTACCGGAGCGAGCGGAAGGAGCTGGTCTGCTTTGTTCCAACGAGCACGAGCATATCGTCTCCGAACTAATGCTCATTCCCATAACACGTGAAAGTGAGCCGTGCAAGCAGTGTAAGGTGAATGTGCACGTGCGCATTATGCTAGCAAACCGCACAATAAAGTATGCTTGCTTGGGTCGGATGGGTGTTTCTTTTAGGTGACGTCACCATCACCGAAGTAATCCAATGAGAAGTTCCATGTTGTAATGACTCCGAACTCTTTTTGAGTGTATTTTTTTCCATTCGTTTTGCGCTGTACTGACATGAAGTCGTAGTTGAAAAACGGCCGACCACGCCACAATAGGTTTCTGATTGCTTGAAAAAGGGATTTCATCGTGATTATCGACCGGTTTGTGGCCTTCCGTGGTGATTGGCAAAAAAGTTTGGAAACGAGAATGGGATGAATGTGACGGGGAAGCGAAATTTTCTTTAGCGTTTTGCGGGATAGCTCAGAACTGTTTGTTGCTTTATAGCGACTTTGAGTGGTGATTGTTGCTGGAGTTGTGCGCGTACCCAAAGTTGGCAATGTCATTCAAGTCACGAGGTGGTGTGACCCGCTTGACGCATCCACCGCTAAGGAGGATATCGAATGGTGTTCCACTGCAGCTGAATACTTCTGGCGCTGAGACGCCTCGTCCTTTAATCAGGTATATATATTTGTGTTTCGAACTGTATTAATCATTACAAATGAGCTTGCCACCATCTATTTCTCCCCCTCTCCTATCTCTTTCTCTCTCTCCCCCCACCCCACCTTCCCATCTACCAATTTCCACTATCCAACATTTGTGAGTATTATTTGCAAGTCCATGCCTAGTTCCCTGCGAAAGTCTCAGGTTGCTCGAGGAAACCGGGAAATAGTGTGAAAAAAAAAGGAAGAGCAGGTTATGAAGACATAAACAAATTGAAGAAAGAAGAAGATGAGATGCATGCAGCGGGAGACCACAGCTGAGGTCCGAAAATTGGGATTGTTAAGTTTATCTTTGCATACCCTTTCGCGCATACTGTCGTTTGTTTCAAACTGAGTAGAATGCGTTTCATTCAGTCAAGTGATGGGTGGCCGTGTTGATCAAATTGGTTAGTATGTGCGGTCTTTTCAATGGTTTCGTTTCTCGCCCATTTTTTTCCTTATTTCTATTGTGTTTAAAAAGTTTTCAAACACCCGTTTAAAAAATTCGTTTTCGCAGTAGATCGGTTTTTTATATTTTAAACTTGTGAACACCTTGTTTCATTTTTTTTTAAATCTCGTTTTTTTTATTTCAGTCTGACATGATCATGCTTTCTGTGTTATTGGCAGTAATGGCCTGCGCGTGTCACTCTGAATTTAGTTAGTATGCGATGTGGCCTTTTGCAACGATATTAGGAAAGTGTACTGAATGTTATCGAAGATCGACAGCGATAAAAGAGCAAGTCTAGGATGGTGATGATGTGACAGTTCAGTTCGCTTCCTTTCCTCTTCCTCCCGAGGCAATGCTAAAAATTGTTTGATTGTGGTCTTCAAATTGTTCTATGAGGAAATTCAAAAATTATAGACTTATTCAAATTGTACTTGAAAAGGAATTTAAACTATCAGCGTGTTGTTTGTCAGTGTTGCGATGGTTAGCGCTCTGTGAAGGGATACGTTGAAAAAAAAAAAAACGCTGCAATGTAAGAGAAAATCGCGCAGTGTGGTGGGAAAGTCGTCGACTTTTAGATGGACAGATAAGAGAGGCAGACACCGTGCAGTTTTGTGTTGATCTCATTGTTTGTGGGATTGAACTAATATTTTTGTAACGCTTTAAAGCGAAAAGCTGTCGACGCTCTGTGCTGCTCACTTTCGTCGCCTTCTCAAGCTGTTGTCTTACGCGCTTTTCTGTGATTCGTAACGAGTGGAAACGTTACACTTTACGATTTTGTACATTTGCTACATATCGCGTATCTTATCGCAGAGATAGATAGGTACTGTGCGAGGAAGATGCTCACAAGGGAACGTCTCGTGAGCGTTACAAACAACAAAAGTTGCGGGCACAGATTTACTTCGCAAAGAAGGCAATACAGTTGCATATGGTTTGCGTGTGCTATGCGTCCAACATAGAGCGCTAGCGTCTATAACAATATGAATGTTTAGTCGCAAATTATTGTTTTTGAAAGCGATTCAAGACGATTGGATTTTAAACTCACTTATTGTTTAGTCAGCGCTACTTTAGGGATTTTGCAGTTATCATTGAGCGATGCTATCGCAGGCACCTCATCCATTGCTGTCCATAGAAGTGATTAGTTAATTTGCGAAATCTCCGTTTCAACAGTACTACGAAATAGTTTTTGTGTTGCTCGCTTTTGTAAACGCATGCTAAAAATTTGATTGAGGTATAGCGTGTCGGTGGAAGTCGAGTCCATGAGCGCGTTCGCGTCTTGTGAATATGTGGTTGATAAACTGAACGGGAGACGCATAACACACAGAGATATGGCGCAGTAACCTCTGTGTAGTATTTAGCTTGGAGGTGAAATAACATTGGCTGGAGAGGAATGCGTAGACGGTTGTTTCCTAAAGGGTTTGTTTCGTTCGAGCTGTGAATTCAAATTTTGGTCCGTTCAATTTTTGATTGAATGTATTGCTCAGTGGTGAGTGGAACGCGTTTGAATCACACGACTCGTGCTACTCGAGCTGTTCCGAAGAATCGCACAGTTCGCTCTCTCGCGAACCGTCCGACACGCTGGCCAACGAAAGTGCAGTGCAGCCAACTGTTTGCGACGACCAACTTGTCGATTTCGCAACCAAACTCGGATATACCGAACAACAACTGCAAATCGTGCTTGAAAAACTTGGGCACAATGCCGGGCAGGTGAGCCGCATTCGTTCCTGCCATTGCTTTCGTTTTACAGCTACGGTTCACGAACCGTTATGCTCCTCACCCTTGTCTTGACTCTTATGAAGGAAATGCCATACACGAGATATTATAGTTAAAGCGGGCAGTAGCGTTGTAACTGAAGGTTCGCTGAGCTGAAATTCTGTCTCTGGATGGTCTGACATGCCCTTCCTTTCCCTGCCAGTCCCAAATAAGGTGAAGATGAATCTCGCAGCCAGTGTTTGCTGCAAAATGGCGACCCGGAATTCATAGTTTCCGGCTGCCCCAGTTCGCCTATTATTGGCACGTCACTTGCAACTAAAGTAAAAGATTTGGGAAGGGGGTTGGAATGTTTCCACATGTTATCCAGTGTCTGAGAATTCTGAACGAGAATTCAAAGAAGGACTGAGCTGCGACTCCTAATTGACAGTGGGGCTACTTGGCAATTCGAGTGCTGTGCATCTCCCTTCCCATTCACAACGAAGACGCTAAGGTTTCTCATCCTACATCATACAGCAGCAACCCCTCCCGCTCCCGTTTCTGGCATCGAGGCGAATCCTAGCTCCCCTCTGTTATCTTTCGTTGGCAGAGGCGAAGCCCTCCTTTTCTGCCCCCTCCTCCCCCCCCCCCCCCCCCCCCCCCTTTCCTTCCCCCCCCT
>JPKZ01002389.1:391491-421470 GCA_000803305.1 Toxocara canis
TTCTTAAGCCGGCACTTTAGGGGGTGGGTTCAGAAAAGGTATTCTGTTACACAGAACAGGTGCTACCCATCCTTCTCTTCGCCGAGTTGGTGGCAGCTGCCGGTATTTATCGTTCTGTCTAACGCTGCAAAGAAAGTCGTATGCTGAAGCTTACAAAAATAGTAAATGTGGGAATAATCGTGAAATCAAGACGCGAATTGTTGGGAGTCGTCGGCGCAGGTTAATACATTTTTTGCTATATAGAGATGCTTCTGACGTCCTGAAATAAGGAACTTCAGAAATCGACAGTGAAGATTAGACTCCTTCGTTTAGGTCGAGGAACTGCTCAAGGTGATGGTGTGTTGTGCAACGCAAAGGTTTTATATTTCAGGACGAAGTTCTCAGTGAGCTGATAAAGCTGGGACGGAGAAATGTGGAGAGCAGCAATAAGACGAATGTAATGAACGCCTCCACCACAGTCCCGGCACTAAGGAGTATTGTTATCGATGGCTCAAATATTGCTATGACGTCAGCGTTCTCTTCCTTTTCTATCATTCTGACGGATCTTTCTGGTCGAAATTAAATGTGGTTGAACGCGACCGCTTTTAAGCGAGACACATTTCTTTGCTTGTTTTAAATGTTTATTTTTGCTTTTTTCTGACGATTAGTGATGCAAAGCGCGATTATATGATCTTCTGGATTACTCAACGCTTTCAGCAATGAAGCATTGCCACAGCGATCGTCAAAGTAGTTGTTTATTTTAAATAGTTCATAGTTCGATTGTCTCGGAGGGGAAAGGAAAAAGCGAAATTTAGTTTTATAGGTTTTATGATGAATTTTTTGCATCTATTATTTTCTTACAGTGCAACATTTTTGCAAAAAAAAGTCATGAAACTTTTAGAGCTTCCTGTTTTTACGATAGTAGTTGAAATATTTTGAAATAAAATACGTCATCATATTTCTTGGCGTTGGTTTGAACTTTCATTGACACCGTACTGTCTTGTTATCATGTTTTTAATATTTTCCTTTTCTTGTCTGTTATTAGAAATGTGTTGCTCATTATCTAAAACCGTTCATTGGATGCGAGTACGAGTGTTACAGTCACGGTCGCAAGGAGGTGTTCTCATGTCGCGGTATTCGCGAGTGTGTACAGTTCTTCAGAGACCGAGGTCACACCGACATTCTTGTCTTCGTGCCACAATTTCGCCGTGAGGCTGCTCGTTCCGACTGCCCGATCACTGACCAGCATATATTACTCGAGCTCGACGACGAAAATGTTCTTGTAAGTTTTATGGTATACTACAAAATTATAAAACGGATATGATTACTATGTTTACTATGCAATAATTTATTATGTTTTGTTCAAGTCTTGCCTCTTTGATAAACATTCATGTAATCTGCCACCAAATTCAGGTCTATGGGAAAGGAAAAAGCGAAATTTAGTTTTATAGGTTTTATGATGAATTTTTTGCATCTATCATTTTCTTACAGTGCAACATTTTTGCAAAAAAAGTCATGAAACTTTTAGAGCTTCCTGTTTTTACGATAGTAGTTGAAATATTTTGAAATAAAATACGTCATCATATTTCTTGGCGTTGGTTTGAACTTTCATTGACACCGTACTGTCTTGTTATCATGTTTTTAATATTTTCCTTTTCTTGTCTGTTATTAGAAATGTGTTGCTCATTATCTAAAACCGTTCATTGGATGCGAGTACGAGTGTTACAGTCACGGTCGCAAGGAGGTGTTCTCATGTCGCGGTATTCGCGAGTGTGTACAGTTCTTCAGAGACCGAGGTCACACCGACATTCTTGTCTTCGTGCCACAATTTCGCCGTGAGGCTGCTCGTTCCGACTGCCCGATCACTGACCAGCATATATTACTCGAGCTCGACGACGAAAATGTTCTTGTAAGTTTTATGGTATACTACAAAATTATAAAACGGATATGATTACTATGTTTACTATGCAATAATTTATTATGTTTTGTTCAAGTCTTGCCTCTTTGATAAACATTCATGTAATCTGCCACCAAATTCAGGCCTATTTTAACGTGATGGTGGTTTTCATACAAATGTTTCACCACGCTGCTAATGCCGATGTGATGCTGTCGTGAAAATTAAATAATCCTCTCAGGGTAGTGCAGATTTAGAATATGGGTACAGATGCCGATATGTGCTGTTATCAGAGCGATACATGTATGTTCGTACGAGTTTATCGACTGCCATTTCTTTCGGATTCTGTGTTAGGGAAATCTGACGCTTCTTCAGCAGCTGCCTAATGTTTCAATGCTCCAAACATTGCTTTCACTTTTTGCAAGGACTACTTGAAAGTGGCATGGTGCAGCGGGCAAAAAGCGTGATGACGATTCTGTGGTGTTGTTACGATTAAGACGCTTCTGGTAAGTACAGAAGATCCTGCGGTTTTTCTTAATGGAGGACTTGGGCTGCAACCGCTACTAGCGATCCTCAATGAGATTATCCCAGAAAATTTTAAAAAGAAATTATTGGGAAGGCGACATCGGAAAAAAATCGAGGAGAAACAGGCAATGAGCCGATGTAGATAAAATTTGAGTTCGCAGCGAAGTGTGGAAAGCAAGGATTAGTTATTTCGTGTCTACTCATGAGCATGACGAGGAAGGATTGGCGACTAATTATAGGAGAGATGAGATGGCCGGCGGAGGCTAGTGCATTGGAGGGTGATGTTTAGGTTTGCTTGAAGGTGTGGACGCCGTCTCGGCGCATTGGTGGTCGTCGGATAGTTTGTCACGATGACCGTTACATTCTAAAGACGGCCGAAGAGAAAGATGCTGTGATCGTAAGCAACGATGAATACCGTGACCTCGTCAAAGAGAATCCGCATTATCGGAGGCTGGTTGAGCAGAGGCTGCTCATGTATTCGTTCGTTGACGGAAGGTTGGTGCATGCATGCGTTAAAGTTGCCACGGTATGCACCAGTGTCATAAATCGTAAGCTTGCGTTTGAAAGGTATATCGTATGATTTTCTGGACCGGTGCTTCTGAGGTTCAGGTTAATAACTCCAAGTATCTAAGAACTGGGGGTGAGTTGCAGAATTAGTTTTGGGAGTAATTACACTAGTTGAGATGGCCCTATCCAGTTTTTACTCTTGCTGAAGTAAAATTAGATCACCATACAAAAGAGTTTATGGACGGCTGGTGTAGACCATCGATTGGCAAATAGCTTTTAGCAGGCTTAATAGTTTCGTTGAAAATTTTTGAGCTGGCGGCAGGCTGGTGACACTTGGAGGATCAAGATAAGCTCATTTAAACTCAAAGGTAGCACACCATAGCTCTCCATCGTCCGATAATGAATTTTTTGAAATTTCAGCTAGGGTATTTAGAGTGCAGCTCATATATATGTGTATATTTTATATATATACAAAGTTTGTCAGTTCGGCGGTATGGGAGGATGAAGAACTGTTTGTTATTCATACCCGACGTCTAACTAGATTAACTCGTTTCCTAAGCAAAGAGGAGGATTGTAAAATCATTTTTGACAAGCGTACCTTCAGTACCTATTACTGCGAGGTTATCAAGTGTTTGTTGATATTGCTGCTGAATGGCAGAGTATGGGTAGGTTATAGGAGTTGCACTAGTTTTGAATTTTTATGTTGAGCAGTGAGCAGGTAGCAAAAGGTGTCTTACAGGTTCATGCCTCCAGATGACCCTCTTGGGCGACACGGACCTAAATTGGCGCAGTTTCTTTCAAAGGGAAACCCCGCGCCATCCGCCCAGCTCTGTCCTTACGCACGCAAATGCACGTATGGTAACAAGTGCAAGTAAGTCGTTCAAATTTATCCTTCAGTAGCAAAAGGTACAATAATCAGCAGAAAGACTGGATGGCTGAATGAGGCCATTTTTTTTTTGGAAGGGAGAGAAAGAAGCGATGGAAGAGGTAGTTAAAAATACACTCGCAGTTCCAAGATTCGAAAGATGCGTTCGTGTGCCCAACTCCTTATACTTATATCGCACATTTTTAAATATGCCGATGCAAAGTTCACAATAGGCTTATAGTACGTGATTTGTACTTCGTTAATTGCGCTTCTAGTTCAGTCCTTCCCGGCATTATGGGATTTGTGAATGGTGATCTCGAGATAATTGTTTGGCCAACGGGGCGGGGAGGGGGGGGAGGGCGATTATCGATTTTTTGATTGGATTATCCTGGTCCTTCGCAGCCAAAGAATTTCGCACGGACTTCGATCTCGGCTGATCGTTTCCCTGCTTCTTGAACTCGGCCCTCGTTTTTCTCCCTACCACCCTCAGGTGATATAGCTGAGCATTTTGACTCGATCATTTAGCTGGAGTGACAGAGCTTGGTCGAATACCTGTGACAATAAAGTAAACGGAAGCTTTTGACAGATAAGGCAGAAGTAAAAGAATGTGACCGTTTTTGAAAGGGGAATGCAGGATGAAGTGGAGAGAGCGTACGCGTGTCACTTTTTCAGATCAATTCCTTTTATTGAAGGTATTTCCATCCGGAGCGACCAAACGGCGTCCATGTAAGTGTGACGGAGCGTTTGCTCAAGGGCAAGCAGCAGCGCAAACAATGCCTTTCTGCGCGTGAGTTTGGTTTCTGTCCTTTGATCAACGTGCAATGACGTGTCAGATAAAGGAATTTTATAAGTTAATTACTTCATTCCTTTCACCCGTTGCAGGGAAGGAGGAGGGGGTGCTGAAATTTGCTCGACTTTGAATTAGAGAGGCTTCATGTCTTGAGGAGCTGAAAAGCATATGCGATAGGTTGGATGGTCTCCCATCATCCTGGGTAGTTTATATGGCCAGTCGAATTGTTTCTTTCTGTGGTAGAAAAATGCCATTTTAAGTTGCCGATTTTTTAAAATCATTTAACGATTCAAGTAGATTCACCCTCAGGTTTGCATTTTGCATTTTTTTGTATGCATGAGAAATTATTCATCTTGGGGCTTTCTGAAACGTTGAGCCGGAGTTGGCGGTAGAAACAGTGCAAAGCTTGTTGCGGTCCTTGTTGTTTATCGTTAGAACTGCAGTTGGAAAATATATTCTGCTCTCCCTCTTGTTGAGGTACGTTTCATATTTTTATTGTGACGCTATAAGATAGTCGAGAAAACATGGTTTGCTTTTAAATTATTTAGCGTTCAGCGGGAAATGTAGTATGATAAAACAGTTCATCAGCAACGGCTCGCAGAGGGAAGAGAGGTTAGGCTGATCGGAGGGGCTGTCTTTCTGATCTGCCTTCGTTGTCGTATAAATTTATAGATCATCTAAAACGTAGTTTACCAAGCTGCTTTGGACTGACTTCTATGTTTGATCTCGACGTGGCGCGTCTGTCTCAGAGCGCTGCCATTACCGACTGTTCTCTATGGGATGAGGTTTTCACTGCACTCTTACGTGCTTACGGCTTATGTTTGTGCGATTGGTCGCTTCAGGTCCTTCTCTGCCATGCGACAATGCCAACCACGAAACAAATAGTCACTCAGTGGTCGCTCGAACACGAAGTCTAAACATACCGCTGGCCGGTGAAGCACTTCCGCTCAATCGTATTGCCGAATTAACTGTTCGTTTTTGTGCCGCGTTCGTAGAGCGTCTTAGGTGCACATTCGATCCTCTACGATGCATTTTACTTTTCCTGATAAAATTCTGATTCTGTTACCCCGTGCAGTTCGTTACGGAACTTTGTTGCGCATTTCTTTTCTCGCTGTGTCTGCGAACGGTGCTATATGCTGGTGAGTTTACGTGTGTTTGTGGAGCGAAAAAAAAAGCAAAACGCTGCTTTTTTTGAGAAAAAGTAGTACGAAAAATGTCGAAAAAGTTTACCCTGGCGATGCAAACTGTGAGAAATGTACGCGTGGAGGGTGTTATTGGGAAGTAGCGTGAAAGGAACCGCATACGAAATCAAGTGGTCTTTGATATCGTTCTTATTTTTTGCTCACTGACGGGTTTATCGGTTGCTTCGCAGCTTCGTAGGTTTTTTCTGGACTTCGTAGACTAGTAGCTTCTAGCTTATAGATCAGGAGCTTCTAAACTTTGTAGAAAAACATAGCTTCTTAGATTAGAAATAAATCGCTGCTTACCGTAACGGTTATCTTCTACAGATTAGGAAAGTCCTTTTTATAGCTTCCTTGATGATTAGATTCCTTTGCATTCCGTTGAGGTTAGAGGGTACTGCACTGTGTTATTGAAGAGGCGATAGAACCCATCATACAGTTTGGAAGAGGGGTTCTGAGTGCCATTTTGACAGGGGCATGAGGAAATTCTGAGGGGGCTATGAATTGAATTTAAAAAAATAAGAGCTCAGCTAGAAGACGTGTTGGCATTTCACATCCGAATGGGGACGTGGTTGGTATACATGTAAATTGTATTCAAGTTTTCCTTGTTTTTTCGAGTATTACTCCCAAGCGGTTCGCTACTTCACCAGATTTCTGCAGTTCACATTTTTACCATATTTGCTGTTTTGCTGAAATTTACTATTGTCTTTGCTCTGGATGAGTGTGCTCTCCAGACGAGTGGCGGTACTAGCTCTCTGAGCGTAAATGGCGAGCATTTTCGAGCGGAAGAGAATGTAATGAGAGCGCAAGTGTCATTCGGGTGGGCGGCGCACTGCTCTCTAAGCCGCAACCTCTCTGCGCCGGTGCGTCAGGCATCACCGTCAGTTGTACTACCATGCGCTGATGACAGCACGACGTCATGTGACCGCAGCAGCTCAGTTTCCAACCTTATCAACGACTATTTCGCGCAGCGACATCGTCCTGTCGCCTCACTCTTCCACGCACTTCCCGACCCTTCTGGCACAGGTTACTTCCTAACCAAATTTCCAGATTTTACAGTGATGAGTTCGTGGTGGTTTCGCATCTGGGAAATTTAATTGAGGGACAAGCGGTAGGGCGTTCAGATCTGTGTGGCCTATGATATTGGGCTGGCAGTAATTAATCATTTTATAGAGTTTATCAATGGTACCTTTGAGAGTGTTTTAAAAAATTAAAAAAACTACTGAAAGAATTTTTGGAAGCTGCTTTGTACCTCATTAATTATTTTTCTATTCGATCGGCCTTGTTAATAGGTGCGTAAAGCTGTTCTCAGTTTTCGTTTTTTCGCGTCTACTTTCCAAGTCTTATGAACCGAAGCTTTCTTTTCTTTTTTTCTCATACGAAACTTGCAGACATCCGTAATGTGTGCACAGCGCTTGAAGGCAAAAAAAATTGAGCTCGTTTTTGAACAGTTTTTTACATATCAGTTGAAAGACTTGATGCGTGAGGAGACCTACTGTTTGGTTTTTGCATTCTAAAAAGGATGCGTGAGATGTTTTATGGATATTCGATGCAGTTTTTGTAGGCGTTGAGATCTGTTCGAACAGTTCACATTTGTTCGCTCCGTCGACAGCCGTTTGGGGAGAATCGGAGTTGAGTGTCGGACCGCTGACACGGTGAGTATTTCCGCTTTGCCGCGTGTAATCCTACTATTCGTTTGCGTTTTTGGCGCGATCAGAGTATGAGTGGTTTTTTTGTTCTGCAGCTTTAAATGGATTCGATGCATACTGCGATATGGTGTGCTTTACTTAACACTGATGGAAAGAAAGGCAAGATATAACTCGAACAAGCTTTGTAGGGAAGTAATATGTTTAGGATGTAAGGATGTCTGGGCAGGTGGTCCAGTAGATCGACTTGTTGTATCTCATTGACTTCTGCTACAGACAACTTCGTTTCCGAAACGAGTTTACTCTAGGCAGATGACTAGTAGGACAAGTAGTCGAATATGACAGAAGGTATTTTGTTTAAGATGCCGTGTGGAACCGACGAACACGTGTACGACGGAAGATCGTAGGCGCCTGCAGAGTCTTTTGTGCCAGCTGTTTCCTGAGGCCGCAGTGATCGCGGTGATGGAAGCGCATCCCAAGGAAAGTGACCCTCAAAAGTTATGCGCGCGCATCATCGACTTGCAAAAAGGCTTCGATTCATAACCACTTTTCTCTACCGTCGGTGCTGCTCTCTTTCGGCTCCACTTTGGCTTTCTTAGCTATTCCACACTCAGGTTTCTGGATATTCAAATGGTGAGGTTCTGATTTCCACTGGTTTGTGGTTTAGGGTAAGAAGAGAATTCGAAGTCAAACAGTTAAAGCAGCTGTTGGTGTTTGGTGCTGGGAAACACCGTGATAACGTCTCGCAGACACATGCAGACAGCGGATTACGGTAAACGTGGGTTTAGGTATTTAGAACTCTGGCAAGTTGCCACTTGATACTCCTGTTTGAAGAGGAAAACAGTTTTGAAGCATGGTGATTCGTGAATCGTGTCATTGGCGAAGCAGCAGTTGTTTTTTTTTAAAGCAAATGCTGTTTAGGGCTCCATAGTAAACCGAAATAAATGACCTCGCGTCAGTCAGATCTCCTCAGAAATGTTGTATACTTTATATTTTCCTACCGTTTGGTTGAAGGGTTCCGCTTTTCTCGTCCTGACTGTCCTCAAGTTGTTTGCATTCCTTTTTTTTCGTATTCTTTATCTGCTGATGAGTTAGTTTTGCTATATGCGTGCAAGTACATTCAAAGAGCGCTACTGGCCGTAGTTGGTACATACTTCGTTCTTTATTCATGGTCGCCCCTTAAAGAGGGGTGAGGTTCTGTCAGTCACAGTCAGATTTCCCCACAGCACGACTGTTAGCAGTCGACACTAGCAGTCGAAGGCAAAAAGTTGAGGAGTGTTTGCCTATGTATGCTCATGATACAGCATGGCTTGGCTGAAAAAGTGCTTAGAATATTGCCCAGCGTTGATTCTCTTCATGAAACGTTATCGGGATGTTGTCGAGGTCGGTCTGTTCATGTTGCTGTCGCAGCGATTACGCTGTTTCGCAAAAACGCGGAAAATAAGGTATGTTGACTAGGAAGGGCTTTTGAAGTGAATTGTTTTTTGGAAGCGGTTGCTTCACAAAAGGCTAAAATTGCATAAAAAATGCGGCACAGTCGGTTAGTTTTCTTTGAACAAACTGCTGTCGAAGGTAATAACTGATGCGGAGGCGGATTGATGCCTGTTAAGACCATTTGTATTTACATGTTTTAACGGCCTACTCTGATACATACTTCTGTAGGGAAAGTTTCATGGTCGAGCAGCTGATGTTGCGCCATGGATCGGCTTACCTCCTCTCCCAGCTGCTTCCCCTCCCCCCCCGTTTCCGATGTTATTCTGACCTCATCTGATGATAGGGACGATCCGTAGGGTTTCTTTTTCATCATCCGGTTCTCTCGCTCCCTCTCTGTCTTTAACAGCACTTTTTGGAATCGATTGCGACCTCAGTAAAGAATAGCGCTGCTGTGTACGAATTTGCTGTGTTAGAGACGGTGATAACTTTATCGATGTTCTGCATACTAATTCAGAGCTCTGATTTCTTACTTTCAACTTTGTGCTAAATATCGGCACAGTGCGCATAAAGTCTGAACAGCCAAAAGCTTTCCCTATAGATTGCTGCCAGTCGAGCACTGACATCTTCCTGAATCTCATGCGTACGTGCCTGTTAATTGAGTCTTCTGAGTCGAAAACGAAATTGTAGAATGATATTCCCAGTCGTGCGCCTTTAATTATTGTCTGATAGCCGAGAACTGTATTTTTAATGTTCCTTTTCACCACCGGCATGTCGGCAGCGATTGATGGGCATTGTATTTTCAACTTTTTTGCGTATCCGTTTATTTTATGATTTCTGAGGGGCGTATAATCCCGCGGTAGCTCCTTTCGGTTGAAAATCGAGATGTTTCTGGGGCACTGGTGCTATGAGCCACATTTTTCTGACCCCGTTCTATTCTTTTGGATATGAGGTATCCGGCAAGGTTCGCATTGATAAACAAGCATCTCTCATTACACCTCTTGAAAACGCTTTCTCAATTTGGAGCGTTTTCCAGGATTTGCTACGAAAGGAGCTAGAATACAAATCGTTCTTAAGGAGAGTATTTTTATGATGTGTTACGCTATTGTCGAGTGTGAAGATGGTTGTGATTGTGATAAAGTATGACGTTTGTGATGTTACGTGAAAGGACTCGAGTTGCATGTTGACTGAATTTGATGGCCGCCGATTTCATTTGTGATGCCAGTCGATTTTTATTGAACCGTTTTTCTGTGAATTTTACGAATCGTTCATATGAGATTGTCATATTCTTCAGTTTGCTCGTACATTTCTAAGTCAGCATTTCGACGGGGTGTTGTTTTTGTTTTGGTGAAGCGCTACACGTGCACATAGAGCTTGTTTGACTTACTGTCCCGACTGTAAGGTGGTTTTTTCGACCGCAACCGAACCGAATCTCATCGTTTCTGGGGTTCCGTTTGCGATCCATGTGAGGGATCTAACGGGGGCAGAAGGGTGGGGGGAGGGAGCAGGTGATGATGAGATTAGCAACTCTCGTTTGTTGGTGGTCCCATTAAGAATTTCAGGGATGGAATAGGACGGTTTATAAGCAAGCGTTCATGACAACGAGTCTCCTCTTTGTGTGAATTGTTTTCCTCGAATCCATTACTGACCATTAATATGTCTTCACCAGCTGATGACGGTAGAAAGCAAGTATGACGAGCTCTTATTGGAGTTTTTCATTATATCTACATTTGTTCCCATACTGAATTGTCGATTGTGGATGAGACCTGGTCGTCATGGCTCAAATCCACATTTTTAGGGAGGAGATGAGGTGGTGTTGTGTTAAAAGTTGTCCTTAGTTGAATTTGCATGTAAGGCATCACGGCCCAGCGATTGGGTGTGCCGATGTATAGTCAATTTTATGACTGTCGAAGCGTTGGTACGGTATTGTAATCAAACATTTTGAATATTACTCGTGTATTGAATACCATTCATGTGATGCTGCTGCTTCATGCGCAGTGCGTTTTGCATTCTCCAAGATGCCGCTAATCATATCTCCCCTCGCCGCTCATACTCGTTCGTCTCCGGTGCTCTCGTTGATGATGCAGATGTCTTTTTAATCGAACTGTTATTGAACTGTTGCTAATGCTGTTTCGAAATTTATGTGGATGAAGGCAAATGAAATTACATTGTGAAGCGCCGTGTCTGGCCAGATCACGTAACAACCTGCTGAGTACTGCATGTTGGTGACCTTTTTCATTTTACCAGTTTCTCTTTTGGAACAGGCGGTAATTCAGGAATATTTATAAGCGGTGTCACTGCACATTACTTTCGTTAGATGTGTGGCGCATGGGAACATCCCCCCTCCCCCTTAATTGAAGATCTTGGTTGTAGGTTCCCCGATTTCTAAGAATGAATTGCTCGAAGTATCTCGAACAAACCACCGAAGTATTAGAAAATTAAGAATTTAGAAGGTATTCGAAACAGAATGTTTGAACCTGTTATCCACTAGATATGGAAAATGCTTGGGCCTGCTGGTCGGGAAATGGCAATTTTTTAAATTTTTGTCCACATATCAAAAGTGTACGCCTTGCAGGGCTTATATCTAGCCTTCCATGCGCATTTTTGAATTCCATTGAATAAATGATTTTGAGTTGTATCGAATAAATGGCATCGGATGGACGAATTCCTGCACTCTTTACTCCGATGTGGCTTGCTATGAGCGTCCGGTCATCGCAGAACTGGTTGTAGGGGAGTGTAGGGCTTCGATATCGTCCGAAAATAAGTCTAGAGGTGATTGTTAGCATTCTGGTCAAGGCGTACTTTATTGACCGGTAGAGTGGGGCCAGTATTGCTTAATTATCTGAAGTTCTTAATTTTCCCTTACGCAGTGTACATTCACCACCTGCGTCTGGTGGGCTGCAAGCCGGGACTTCGAAACATCACAACCCCGATGGTTGCACACCGCTATTCCAAGAAGCAGTGATCCACTGCTGCAGTTGAACTGATTCTTGTTTCGACTGTCTAGTGTCGACAAGGCCCACCCAGCGATACCACACGCCCAAGCCTCTACGTCAACGGCCAGACCATTGTCGCATTTGCCTACGCCTTATCACTCGATCCACGAGTTCACACCACAAATCGACTTCCGCCGTTTACGACTTACAAAGTTCGCGCCTCAAATCGGCCAAGCACCAAACTGTAGTAATTGAACCTTTATGCACATGGTTGCAATCAGTACGCGCAGTGCAGTACGCGATTACAAGGCTACCTCACACTTATTCGAAATATTACATCTAAAACATTACTTGACCTCGACAAAGCACCAGTCAGTGGCCACGCTCACAACAATATAGAACGTTCACGCATCACAAAAGAGACCGTTGGAGATGTCGCCTTAACAACGCTCCTCTCTTACTTATTGCGTCTCAAATTTTCCAGCAATTTCTACGCTACTCTATTTCTTTTGTTTTCCTTGCCACGGTATGCACCAGTGTCATAAATCGTAAGCTTGCGTTTGAAAGGTATATCGTATGATTTTCTGGACCGGTGCTTCTGAGGTTCAGGTTAATAACTCCAAGTATCTAAGAACTGGGGTGAGTTGCAGAATTAGTTTTTGGAGTAATTACACTAGTTGAGATGGCCCTATCCAATTTTTACTCTTGCTGAAGTAAAATTAGATCACCATACAAAAGAGTTTATGGACGGCTGGTGTAGACCATCGATTGGCAAATAGCTTTTAGCAGGCTTAATAGTTTCGTTGAAAATTTTTGAGCTGGCGGCAGGCTGGTGACACTTGGAGGATCAAGATAAGCTCATTTAAACTCAAAGGTAGCACACCATAGCTCTCCATCGTCCGATCTTGAATTTTTTGAAAGTTCAGCTAGGGTATTTAGAGTGCAGCTCATATATATGTGTATATTTTATATATATACAAAGTTTGTCAGTTCGGCGGTATGGGAGGATGAAGAACTGTTTGTTATTCATACCCGACGTCTAACTAGATTAACTCGTTTCCTAAGCAAAGAGGAGGATTGTAAAATCATTTTTGACAAGCGTACCTTCAGTACCTATTACTGCGAGGTTATCAAGTGTTTGTTGATATTGCTGCTGAATGGCAGAGTATGGGTAGGTTATAGGAGTTGCACTAGTTTTGAATTTTTATGTTGAGCAGTGAGCAGGTAGCAAAAGGTGTCTTACAGGTTCATGCCTCCAGATGACCCTCTTGGGCGACACGGACCTAAATTGGCGCAGTTTCTTTCAAAGGGAAACCCCGCGCCATCCGCCCAGCTCTGTCCTTACGCACGCAAATGCACGTATGGTAACAAGTGCAAGTAAGTCGTTCAAATTTATCCTTCAGTAGCAAAAGGTACAATAATCAGCAGAAAGACTGGATGGCTGAATGAGGCCATTTTTTTTTTGGAAGGGAGAGAAAGAAGCGATGGAAGAGGTAGTTAAAAATACACTCGCAGTTCCAAGATTCGAAAGATGCGTTCGTGTGCCCAACTCCTTATACTTATATCGCACATTTTTAAATATGCCGATGCAAAGTTCACAATAGGCTTATAGTACGTGATTTGTACTTCGTTAATTGCGCTTCTAGTTCAGTCCTTCCCGGCATTATGGGATTTGTGAATGGTGATCTCGAGATAATTGTTTGGCCAACGGGGCGGGGAGGGGGGGGAGGGCGATTATCGATTTTTTGATTGGATTATCCTGGTCCTTCGCAGCCAAAGAATTTCGCACGGACTTCGATCTCGGCTGATCGTTTCCCTGCTTCTTGAGCTCGGCCCTCGTTTTTCTCCCTACCACCCTCAGGTGATATAGCTGAGCATTTTGACTCGATCATTTAGCTGGAGTGACAGAGCTTGGTCGAATACCTGTGACAATAAAGTAAACGGAAGCTTTTGACAGATAAGGCAGAAGTAAAAGAATGTGACCGTTTTTGAAAGGGGAATGCAGGATGAAGTGGAGAGAGCGTACGCGTGTCACTTTTTCAGAACAATTCCTTTTATTGAAGGTATTTCCATCCGGAGCGACCAAACGGCGTCCATGTAAGTGTGACGGAGCGTTTGCTCAAGGGCAAGCAGCAGCGCAAACAATGCCTTTCTGCTCGTGAGTTTGGTTTCTGTCCTTTGATCAGCGTGCAATGACGTGTCAGATAAAGGAATTTTATAAGTTAATTGCTTCATTCCTTTCACCCGTTGCAGGGAAGGAGGAGGGGGTGCTGAAATTTGCTCGACTTTGAATTAGAGAGGCTTCATGTCTTGAGGAGCTGAAAAGCATATGCGATAGGTTGGATGGTCTCCCATCATCCTGGGTAGTTTATATGGCCAGTCGAATTGTTTCTTTCTGTGGTAGAAAAATGCCATTTTAAGTTGCCGATTTTTTAAAATCATTTAACGATTCAAGTAGATTCACCCTCAGGTTTGCATTTTGCATTTTTTTGTATGCATGAGAAATTATTCATCTTGGGGCTTTCTGAAACGTTGAGCCGGAGTTGGCGGTAGAAACAGTGCAAAGCTTGTTGCGGTCCTTGTTGTTTGTCGTTAGAACTGCAGTTGGAAAATATATTCTGCTCTCCCTCTTGTTGAGGTACGTTTCATATTTTTATTGTGACGCTATAAGATAGTCGAGAAAACATGGTTTGCTTTTAAATTATTTAGCGTTCAGCGGGAAATGTAGTATGATAAAACAGTTCATCAGCAACGGCTCGCAGAGGGAAGAGAGGTTCATCAGCAACGGCTCGCAGAGGGAAGAGAGGTTAGGCTGATCGGAGGGGCTGTCTTTCTGATCTGCCTTCGTTGTCGTATAAATTTATAGATCATCTAAAACGTAGTTTACCAAGCTGCTTTGGACTGACTTCTATGTTTGATCTCGACGTGGCGCGTCTGTCTCAGAGCGCTGCCATTACCGACTGTTCTCTATGGGATGAGGTTTTCACTGCACTCTTACGTGCTTACGGCTTATGTTTGTGCGATTGGTCGCTTCAGGTCCTTCTCTGCCATGCGACAATGCCAACCACGAAACAAATAGTCACTCAGTGGTCGCTCGAACACGAAGTCTAAACATACCGCTGGCCGGTGAAGCACTTCCGCTCAATCGTATTGCCGAATTAACTGTTCGTTTTTGTGCCGCGTTCGTAGAGCGTCTTAGGTGCACATTCGATCCTCTACGATGCATTTTACTTTTCCTGATAAAATTCTGATTCTGTTACCCCGTGCAGTTCGTTACGGAACTTTGTTGCGCATTTCTTTTCTCGCTGTGTCTGCGAACGGTGCTATATGCTGGTGAGTTTACGTGTGTTTGTGGAGCGAAAAAAAAAGCAAAACGCTGCTTTTTTTGAGAAAAAGTAGTACGAAAAATGTCGAAAAAGTTTACCCTGGCGATGCAAACTGTGAGAAATGTACGCGTGGAGGGTGTTATTGGGAAGTAGCGTGAAAGGAACCGCATACGAAATCAAGTGGTCTTTGATATCGTTCTTATTTTTTGCTCACTGACGGGTTTATCGGTTGCTTCGCAGCTTCGTAGGTTTTTTCTGGACTTCGTAGACTAGTAGCTTCTAGCTTATAGATCAGGAGCTTCTAAACTTTGTAGAAAAACATAGCTTCTTAGATTAGAAATAAATCGCTGCTTACCGTAACGGTTATCTTCTACAGATTAGGAAAGTCCTTTTTATAGCTTCCTTGATGATTAGATTCCTTTGCATTCCGTTGAGGTTAGAGGGTACTGCACTGTGTTATTGAAGAGGCGATAGATGCACTGTGTTATTGAAGAGGCGATAGAACCCATCATACAGTTTGGAAGAGGGGTTCTGAGTACCATTTTGACAGGGGCATGAGGAAGTTCTGAGGGGACTATAAATTGAATTTAAAAAAATAAGAGCTCAGCTAGAAGACGTGTTGGCATTTCACATCCGAATGGGGACGTGGTTGGTATACATGTAAATTGTATTCAAGTTTTCCTTGTTTTTTCGAGTATTACTCCCAAGCGGTTCGCTACTTCACCAGATTTCTGCAGTTCACATTTTTACCATATGCAATAGTTTTCTCTTTTCATGTCGCAGAGCAAGCCCTCCATTCAGTCGTGTCGGTTGATGTCCCCACAGATGTTTAGTCGCATTTCTTCAATTTTTGCAGTAGTTTTCTCTCTTCATGTCGCAGAGCAAGTCCTCCATTCAGTCGTGTCGGTTGATGTCCCCACAGATGTTTAGTCACAAATATCCGCTCGTCTCTGAGCTAGGCTGAGCTCGAAGTGTCGTCTATCAGCAGTTGAGTGGAAGAAACATGGAGGACCCAACCCTCAAGCGGATTTGATCATACATCAAAACAAGATTATTCAGCAGTGGTAAAGACTGACTGGTGTTTCCGGTACAGAAAAGGCCAGCGAGGCTCATTCCCTAATGAATGGGAACTATTCATTAGGGAACATAACTCTGGGCGGACCTGTCCATCCGGACGTCAGCTTCTGCCGACGATCCCTTTTTCTTAAAATCGGACAGCAACACTTCCCGACCTCTGTCGAATCGCTATATCAAGCTGCCGTGATCACTGCGCAAATTTCAATTGTAGGAGTATACCTACTGAGTTAAACGACCTTTACATGCTTCAAACGTTTTAGAACTTGATATTACGGTCTGAAAATGATGATGGCGATTCCTCGCGATCTTCTAACTCATTGTATTTTGTTTTTCGGAGTGACCGACTTTCTCCTCACCAAAATAGACGAGTTGCTGTTTTGGTCAGAAAATAACTCTAGCCATTTTATCGCAAGAACTAAGCGTCTATTCATTAACGAAACTTAAGTTTACGTCCCATATAACTTAAGCTTCTTTTCCTTAGCAAAAACCGAACAATCCGTTCGTCCCCTTTCTCAAACTTACGCCTCTGGTGTAGGTGGAAACCTAAGTTTCGGTTTCACCTAAGCTTGTTTCCTAATCGAATGAACGAGAAGTTGTACATGCCTTTGCGAACTTCTCAAATTCGACTTCATTGCAGTCAAGAATCTGATACTTAACATTTGCTTATCCACATAATTCGTTATAAAGTGTGCTTTTCTCGATTAAACACTCCTAAGTGTCATAATCACCCCGCCTAAGTCAACCGGTTCAACTTACGCATAGTGGCCATGCGATCGCTACACTATTCACGTTTCGTTACCCCAGCTTTGGCGGTTCTCAACATCAGTCCACTGGTCAAGGACACACTGGCTAACGCACATGTACATGACTTCGCTACAATTTGCTGATGCAAATAAAATCAGCTAACGCACCACATGAAAACGAACAAAGGGGCCAGTCGTAGCCTCACAGTCCCACCGAAATCGTGTGTCATTGCTAGGTTGCGACCCGTCCCTCCCCCCCCCTCCCCCTCTCACAAAAAAGGTTACAGCTTCGAAAAATTCAAAAATCTGCTTACGGCTTAGCCTTCAATGGCGGCGCCATTCTGGCTCTATAAACATTTCGGTCCGGGAAATTTTACTGTTTTACAATTTATGAAGAGAAAGGACTTAACAATCCTACGATAAAAGTGAATCATATAAAAAGCACCATTCGGGTACTAACGTCCACACATGTACCAAAAATGATCCAAATCCAAAGTTTAAAAGCTGTATCACTGATTTCTGCACTTCCTGAGATCAATACTAAAATGCGTGGCTCTGCACAAATACTAAAAAGTGCTCAATGGACCGAGCGCTGATTCCACTTCATAAGTACCTACTGCGCAAAAAACACTGCGCCTTGCCTTTCATCTAGTTTCATCGTCGACCTTAATTTTAGCTGAACGTTCTTTGATTGGAAAATGTTGACATGACTGAGTCGCAATAAATTCATGCGGCAGTTCAATTTTGCTTTGAGGACACGCACGTATTTCGGCAAGAGAACATTTCATTTGCCTTCTTTGTACATCCCTCCAAATCAAAATCAAATATAAGCATCAAATGGTTAAAACAAGTTTAACAAAACCCTATACTTAAAAGCGACATGAGTTCAAGGCAAGAAAGCACCAAATAAAGCTCCCACCATATTGACATGCCAACTGATTGACTTCTCTACGGTTCTATTCTTAAAATGCGTATATGACGACGAAATGCCCAAACCCTTCAACGGAACGGTGCGGTTGTAGTACAACTGCCATTGTTTTAATAACAACACATAAGAGAGAAAAGACCAGTACAAATAAATGTATCACAATGAACAATTTTTTGGTTAAAACGTTTCTCGGGCATGCACGCCCGGAAATGAGGAAAGCTTAGAAGACGGGTCATTGCATGTGCAATGCAAAACAATTCCGATTGCAACCTGAAAACAAAAAATGGAAAACGCATTCCGCAGACACCTCATCACACTGGCACAATAAATTTCATTCAAACAGTCAACCTATGAAGCGGTCATCTCTTCTAGCAACATTTTCCTCGGACTAGCTCTGAAGGATCAGTGACAGCGAATAAAATTACTTCAAATTTTCATTCCACTTAAGTGAAAAAAAAACTCCAGAGCTGACCGGCACTCGGAGAAAGCACTTAGCGCAAATATACGGAATATTTAGGCCAACTCGCATGACGCTGCCTCTGATAGTTTCAAGGAAATAAAAAGTAACACTTATTTAACTAGTGCCCGACGAAATTCGTCCACTTCTCGGATACTTGACGCGTACCGACCAAAACTCTGGAACAACGATACCACCTCGTTCCTGGAAACATTCCAGTTACACAGATCGGCCAAACCGAGTGACCAAAATAAAATCTAATCAATGGATCAACCGAATAACAAACCACTCGATCAGAATTCGACAGCTGCCAAGCAAATTTGCAATGCGTCTTTTGATTCTAATTACAGTTGCGATGCTTCTGTGATTCTATCAATTTGGCGTCCTGAACCCCCTTTCCTGTCGACTGCGACGTTTTTTAAAACGATGAACCATGTCCAGCGATAAGAGACACCACGAAAGCGACAATAACTGTGATCACTGATCAGTCTAAATAAACAACTCAACGTCCGAAAAGGTACAAAAGCTGCGTTAACTCTATTTCAAGGCGCTAACGCACACTGCAAAGGCCAGATCGACAACCTGGTCAACTGAAATGGAGCATGTAGGACGCCGTCTTGTGAACGATAGTGAGATGTGGGCAAGTCAGAAAATAGGATCTTCAACGCGGTGCCCATGCCATGGATCTGCAACTTCCCCCACAGACGACACTTGTCACAACCAACGCAATCCATAATGCGCGAAATGTTGTGGAAATGCAGTCGGAATTCTTCGCGCAATTCGCGAGCTTGAGCTTCCACACCCTGAACGACCTTTGTTTATCAGGGCCACGTGCTAGCTACATAGAAAACGTATGCTGTTCACATATGATTCCAAAGGATTTCGTATGCAAATGTTCGCTTTCAGCCCGTCTACTGTACGACGGATGCTGAGGACTCACATGAAGGTCGCACTGGGCGGTTTCTTTTTCAAAAATCAGCACCCCAAAAAACATCGAAATTTCGGTAGAGTCCCGAAAGTATAGACGAGAGTATAAACCCTAATGTTCACATGTGAAATACTCCTAAAACCAAAATCACAAAGAAAAATATAAAATTTCTACTCGAAACAGAGGACAAAGACATCGTAAAATTAGACCCAACGAATAACAGCAGCAGTGATTTGCACCGTAAATCAAATGTTTAAATTCACTACCACGGTTCACTGCAGAGTAATGCACATCACGAACTTTTAAACGCGACACATTGAGTTGCTGTGCAATTTAGAAAACGATTAAAATGGCACAGCTGGAAACAGTAGTGGCAAATGAGCAACATTTTAAAATTTACAGTAAACATCTCGGTCTCATCGAACGGATTTGGAAATTCCTTAAGGACGTTCATCAACTCTTCTACAGCGGCTCTTGTTTCCGTATCTACCTGAAAGGAAACATCAAGCATTCCACTGTGGAAACATATCAGGCTGCAAATGACAAAAACATACGATGCATGTTGTCTTATAATTAAAAAGCACCTTAAGCAAAAGTCATAGGGTTCAAAATGTTCAGCAACGCGCATGTCCAAATTAATGGAGTTATGTGTGGTCCCACAGTTCTGTCATCCACGTTCCATGTTTGATGATACTTTTTGAACGGATGGGCTTATAAAGCTATATTTACTTTGGACGAGCCCGCAATGGGATTGAGTTGTCCACCTTTCGGATGCAACTTTTGGTCAGGATTAGTGACAGGGCTTTTCTCAGATCCCCTATCCGGGAGACAACAGAATTTTCGGCTTCGACGGTACGAGACATGGAATGGATGAAAAAAATATCGCTGAATGCTCGTGCAGTATACTCCGACGTTAGGTGAAGTTTAACACCCTCCACTGATCACTTATCACATCCTGATAGAAGACTGAAACAGGTGGGAAGCTTATGGAAATCGCAGTCATGTGTACAGGTCGTACAGGTAAGAACAGCTTACTATTGGACGATCAAAGCAGAACAGTGATTGACAATCACATAGGTAAAAATGTTTTCTAAATGCCTCCCACTGGCGAGAAGTAAACGCAATACGCGGCCAAATGTTACAGTAAGTATGCAAGACGTCAAGAAGATTTGGGAAAGAAAGCAGTATAGAACAAAAAATGCTCATTTTTATTTTAAACTAACTTACAACACAGATTCCTTAGATGAAAAAGGAAAATGCAAAACCTAAAAAATAGAAGCACGCAAGGAGGAAGAGGAGAGAGGGACTTCCACGTAGACCACTTAACAGTTAAATGAAAACAAAGAGAAGTACTGCAATAAAAACAAGCAACCAACTTCTTTATTTCCAGTGTAGAACAGCTCGGTGCGCAGATATGGTGTGACTTTGACCAAAGCCCTCAACTCGAGCAGGAATACAAAGTAAACGTTCTTCAGTCGCTGCGGCCCTTCCCATGTCCATTTGGTACTGAAACGGTCGCGGAACATTTCGACGTTCCTAAACCACACTCCATCGCCCAGTCCACCAAACGCTGAAACTCATTAGTCGTCGTCAAGTTAAGCTCTTCGTTGGCAATTATTACATAGGTGGTGCTTTCCTGAACAATAACACACTTGTCTGACGCCACGCAAAAAGCGCCATGAATATTCAGGTTACATTTTGCCAAAAGGGCACAATCTATGCATACTGATCGGTACAATGAGAGCATCATTGATCAACCTTACGCGGAATACTTCAAATATAAAAATTGGAAGTGTGCAGAATGCGACTTATCGATACAGTTCAAAACCTGTTGGGATAATAAAAAGGTGTTCTTTCTGATCGCATGGGACCGCTTTGGAAGTATGCGGTATGGCTGTATACAAAACCGACAAAAAGTAACTCGCACTTCGTTAAATGTTTTACTTGCAACTGTGCTCTTTGTAAACCTACTGTTCCATGGCCACAACACCGACTCTTCCACACAGTGGAAATAACTATGAAAATATTAGGGATATGAAAAAAGTGGAAATAAGGATATACTCCACTATACACGATCTACTGCCTTTTTAAAGTTTTCTGTACTATTACCCACGTAAAACTATATATGCACCTTTCCGAACGGCTTAATCAATGCTAATGTTTCGGACTTGGAACCACTCCTTCTAGTGATTTGGACTATATCACAATGTGGCCCTCGCCCACATCACTCCTGACAGAACCAATGGTTACCCGGTTTGAAGTTATGCGACGCGATCGAGATTGTGATCGCCGAATGAAGACCCGAAATAAGCCGGTAAAAGACGCGTTTCTCGAGACATAAACCTAAAATGCGTCGCACATTTGAAAAAAAGGAATGTTGGCATCAAACATGAACCGAGTAAACTGAATAAGCGAAGCAGAGCAAAATCATGCACCCACTTAAAATTATCGCCTTCCATAAAATACCCATGAATTGCTAGCTACACGGCCGAAAAGTATGATGGAAACAGAACAGAAATCACGGATGTACAGATCAACTCTTTCCATGCCCAAACAGCAGGATCTGGGGAAAATATGGCGCTGTATTTTGACAAAAAAGTGGAAGGTTGGCGCACATAGATAAACAGTGGTTAAAGACTAGGCGTCTTAAAATAACAAAATTTTCAACTTGAACTCAACGGGAAATAGAATGTCTGCTTAAGAAAGTTCTATACGGTTAGCTTGAGAGTTCTAGCTTTCCTCCGAAGACTGAATGCTGACATGGAGTGTTTTCCAAGAAAAAAGAAAGAAAAACACATCACCGAATCTCCAAAAGGAAAACCCAAGAGCAAGCAGGCAACCCTGTTGAAGCAGGTATATCTAGAAGTCGTCGTAACAAAAATGTAATTTGAACACAGCATCCTAATCAAACTTAATGAAAATTTAAAAAACTTACTACAAAAGCTAAGAATATCGTGCTTCTTCAACAAGCACAGATTAAGCCGGAAATGTTAACATTTTGATAAACTGCTTGAACTGATGATATTCAAGCGCTCATATGACCGATTATGGAGGGCTAAAAATTACCGAGCCATAAAAAAAGGGAAAACTCAGCGCTCCCAAAAACCACTTAGCCTCGGAAACGCTGATAATCGCCATAAAAATCATTGCTCACCGTCTGCGAATGAAAATAAATAAGCCTCGAGCATCAAGTACTTCAGTAATCGAAACATTAAAAAAAAATAAAATGAAATAACGGAAAACCAGACATCACAATAAAACAACGACACTTTAGAATATAAACAACACTTTAATAGGGCTACAAATTATTTTCCTGTGTTCTTTGAAAACTTCTTACCACCCTCATTCCCTCTTCTTTTCGATTTCTAATTTCGCTACCTGAGTACAAAAAAAAACGGAATGCTCAAAGCGTTTGTTCGGTTTAATTTCTCCGACTGAAAAAATACTGAAAATTACTACAGTTGTCCTTCACGAAATAGACTCCCCACCTTACGACATCCTCATTAAGCAAATGCAATCAGTCTAATGAAGCACCCTCTCCATTCGTTCAATATAAAACGGAAATCTTTCACGGGTTCACTCCTTAACATAGTAAGTATGCGTTTAATTTCAAGCTAACAGCTAGGACTGTCATCAAGGTTAATATATTCTTATAATGCATAGCTATCACTCCGTTTTCACGATAATTCTCGTTTATTAAACCACAAACAAATCTGAACAGTGCAATTTTGAAATGCCTTTCACCGCGATCAAGTCTCCACAAGAATTTGAAGCAAACACGGGGTTTTGGGTAACACAGTTTGTCAAGCGCATAAAGGCATTTACCGTCATAAGAAAAACAAACGAAAAAACTGACCAACGGAATTGGGATGGATGAGGAAATTTTTGTCGAACTTCATATTTGGCCTGAAAGAAAAAAGATCACTAATTCGTACTCTTATTTTCGAAAATTTGAAGCTAGCAACACAGCAGCCGTTTTCATTTCCATTGTATTCACTCATTACAAAATAAACAAATGCTGATGTTCTTCCGCTCTCTCTTCGATAGGCGAAGACGCTTTTTATAACATTGTAAACGGTTCTGCACGACTGCTGGTTCAAAAAAAATTGCTACAAAGCAAATTTCCAGTGCAAATAATGAAACGATGGACGTTCCTTGTAGGTTTTAACAACGCGGAAGGCGAAGACGCTTTTTATAACACTGTAAACGGTTCTGCACGACTGCTGGTTCAAAAAAATTGCTACAAAGCAAATTTCCAGTGCAAATAATGAAACGATGGACGTTCCTTGTAGGTTTTAACAACGCGGAATGTCCACCACATATGCGGCCTAGCCAACACTGGCCCACCAAAGGTTCTGTCTCCTTGATCACTGCAAGACCTTTTCTGGATCACAACTAACCCACATGTAATTAATTTTATATTCCATTTCACCACAAACAAGCACGACGCTTAAAATAATTTTTGAAATTCGGCATATCTAGTTGGTACTGGCGATCAATGTCCCATGCAGCGAATGCGCGGGAAACGTCAGCACCACCGATCACTACCTAAAACCGCCTTTTAACAAGTGAACTATGACGATCCGACCTACACCTATCCACAAGTGACAACAGTAAAATAAATCAACCCTTATAACAACTTTCCACATTGACTGCTTTTCTTACAAGAAATAATTCCGTGCGAAAGTTAATCTATAACAAATTTAAGCAAAAGCAATATAGCAACGTACTTAAAACAGTTTTCGCGGTATATGCACTGCCATACTTTCTGTGCGCTATTCCCCTTATATCCGGTATATCGTTCGGGATTGCGCAATAAGTCCACGTAATGCATGTCTTCTGAGTTGTCATCTGCAAAGAAGCTTGCAACAACTTTGCCGTAAATGAGCACAGCGCCATGCCAACAAGCCGAAATGAATCATCTTCTACAACAGTGCTGCCGGAAAGAAAAATGAAACGAACTACACGATTTTCAGAGGTGCATAGGACGGTCAATGAATGATGGAGAGAACAAGAAAGAAGATACCGGCGAAGTCACAAAACTTGTGCTCATTGTCATCGTGCCAGTCCATGTGGTCAAGTTGTTGGCGGTCACCCTCCGAAAGCGTCATGTCAAGCGGATCGAACTTGTTGCCCAAGTCGTCGCATTTCGATATCTGATCATGCACAAGCTTAATGGAGGAGTGATTGTTCGCTAAACGCACCACTGCAATGCTAGCTGGTCGCTTCAGTGCTGACGGCACCTCGTCGTCGCAGTAGCCGATTCCGCACTCTTTCGAGACGCATTCCCGTTCGTCAACCCAGAATGGACACGACTTCTCCATGTTCACCTCAAATTACTATTTATTATTCCAGACTACACACATTCATACTAACCAAACAAACCATTATTCTCAAAACAAAACTTCATATGCTTTTCCAAAAAAACGTGTCTATAAAAATAAGCACAGAGAAATTTATTAACTAATAAAATTTCTGTTTATCTGCAAAGGTTCCCGTTTCCTCATATACCTCTTTTTTGTGTAATTAAGTTCACTAAACTCCCTCTCTGGTTCAGTGATCCTTGATATGCCACTGGATGCAGGATTAACAGAACCTATGAAATCAAAACATGCTCTCGCCGGATAAAAGAGTTTGGCGAGAATTTACAGGTTATGCTATGCAATGACCTAAGATTTTAATCAGCATTAAATGAAGTTTTCATCAGACAAGAAAAAAAGCGTGCATTTAAGGGGAAGCTAAAACATCTTTGTCGTTGCCTAAGGTGCCATTAGCAAATTTCCTCACACTTTATTCGACATTTAAGCAGCATTGGGCACAAAACGCGCGCTCCTGAGACTGTTTTATACTCTGCTTATCATGATCCGCGTAGAAAGTGTAAGTGGATCATAATAAGTACGGTATATCTATCCTATGCTTATCGCCCTCCAGGAATCTGAGCGCACCCAATCCTCCTCTACTAATTCAGACTGCTACTCAATACGCAAAACACTATTGCATGAAGCCATGCAGCGATTAACCTGTGGATCAGGAGTTATTTCGAATGATACCTATATCAGACAACCAAAAAAAACACTGTTTACTAAAGTCTTTCGTTTCTTCAGATCTTCAGATCTTCGAACATCCTGAAGAAAAACGCTGTTAGTGAGGGCACCTGTTACTGCACTTTCTCAGATCAAAGTTAAAAGAAAAAATGGATAAGGTCTTTTAAAAAACAGTACACTGTGATGCAGAGAAGATACGGCCTATTACAACAAAAATATCGAGCACGGCCAAGAAAAAAAGAAAATGAATTGTAACTGGAACAAGCGCAGACCGTAATCACAACAAACAGCAACCGATTGTGAATAGCGACAGGAAAAACGCCTTCCAGAAAAAGGAAACATGAGAACTACAATATAAGTACACGCTTCGTCTTTATTTTCTTTATAAGCGTGATTCTACCCAACACATTCATCTTATGTAAAATATGTAGCGATATGACTTAGTTCCATTTGCTTCCAGTGGTGAATGAAATGACAAACGTGCCGCCTGTAGCAAAAAAAAGAACATTCAAACGATGCAACATGACAATTTTGCAACGCGAAATTATCAAGAAAATATAAGATGGACTATTTACGGCAGTTTGGTAAAACCAGAAAAAGAACAGGACGAGCCTGCGTTGGCCTCCCACAATGCACGTCGTAATTCGACCTGTACGGAAGCAAAGCTGCGCCTCAAGACGCTTCAGTAGTAAAGTGGCTAAGTTGAACTTGAATAAACAGTTTTCCAACGATATTTTAAAAACTGTAACGAAAAGTACCACAACACACAACTGCTCCCTTTGAAAACGCTTCTTTCTCATCGTTTTCGATGTTCTTATTGGCGCAGCATCAACGAACACATTGTTACGTCACAGTTCCGCAGCATCAACGAACACATTGTTACGTCAAAGTTCAAAACCTTATATAACCCTTGACTATAATCGCTTAATATTTTGAAAGTTGATGGCAGCAATGGTTTTAACACTGTAAAATCGTCTATTCAAAACAAGGCTAAAGAGCGGGAGGTTCATAAAAACGAACTAAAATGATAGCAGTAATGAAATATCCCACAAGACCATATGAGCTCAAACGTCGCCATGCCTTACTTTATTTGCGTATATTTCTGATGTTTTAATTTCAATGGTCTAGAGCAGTTTTCCATACTTCAGGCGATCAGATACTAAATCATTACTACTACTACTAAATACCTTACGATACGAAGGCTACTTTTTGCAATCTGTCGTGGGGTGATAAAAAGGTTTTGAAAAACCAATACATTTTTAAAAGAACTAACGTATTTGAATGGAAATAGTGGCGTATGGGACGGCTTTCTAGGTCGAAGACATGCATGCTGGTGAGCAAAATAATGTGAGGTTAAGACTAAAATCACAACTGCAAAAAAATGATGCAGCAGACAGCAAAGTGAAGGGATTAATGCAGCTGATTTTTGTGGACAACGAGACAAAATATAGGCCAAGGGATGGAGGAGTGTGCTGGCCCATTTGATATACGGGCACAACACTCCTCGCCCACCCAAACGGGCGTTCTTGCAATATGTAGTACGGTTCTACAACAAAACGACCAATAGCTTGTAGCTAGCGACTCAGCTAAGCGAAAACGGATGCTAAAAAATGCTACACCATTCACAACCTTTGTGCCATATCCATTCAGTGGACGACTGCGAGGATGGGTTTCTCCGGAGATATGCAGAATGGGTGATTTAAGGGTAAGCGTTCACCAAGAAACACTATAAAGAAACGAGAACTGTTGAAGTAGACAAATTATTGTGCGAGAGAAAAAAACATTTCTGCATTTCTGCACGCAGTCTTAGCAAAACAACGCTGAGAACAATGGAAATGAAGGGATAAAAGAATACGAGCAAAAAATATGAAATAAAAGAAATGTATGAAATATGCATCCACTAAGAAGTGCTTAAAATGCTAAATGTTGACTTTTGGACGGATAAACGACGAAGGGCAAAAAACGGAGCCATACCTTGTAAAAACGAAAGAAATCCTTCTGCAGAAGTCTCTGCAATAAAGGGAATACTCTTTCGTTGTTGAATTCATCGATGCTCGTTGGATCACAGCTGAAAATGGGATCGATCAGGCGCTATAAAAGATTGCAAAGATGTTAAATGAAGAGTAGAAAAGAGAGAAGAATAAATGACGACGCATCTTATACAATACTGATAATACAATACTGATAACCGCTGCTCGCAACGCTCAGATCGCATAACGGCCGTCGCGATTTGACACATCGATAATTAAACACACTTCGACGCCCATTCAGCGCCGTTAGTGCTGCATCGATTTTGCTCACCTTTTCTGTTTAAAAAAAAAAAAATTTCCTCTCACATTCTCTACACATCTGATGTGGACTTATCATCGCCCCAAAGTATACAAGACTTTTTTCGCTATAAAATTATAGAATCAAATATTGCGCTCTTTGAAGGCGCTCAATGCAACATCGAAAGTGAACGCTTAACCTAATGAGCGGATCGAAAGCGCAGGAAGCTTTTAACAAATGCGTTTTCAGACTTCGTTACCTCGTCAAATTATCTCGTTGTGCCACCAATACAAAAAGCGTATCTAGGAAGTCGTTCTTAGAACGAGATAATATTGCAAGAAAAACGTGAGCACAACAATTTATCTAGACGTGCTCTAACAGGTTTCACTAACTTCCCTTCACGCATGTCCTTCCTTTCTTGGTTGACGCGTTTTCACCGACGTCATCGCAGCGACAGCGCGTGGCACATAAAAGAGAACAAAACATGAACTGACCCGCAATCTCCGATACCCTCCGGCGTTTTGCAGAAACAAGTCTGGCCGGGCTCAAACTGTGCGCCGCTTAGGCATACGAGCAGCGCAAACGCCGCGAGCGCCAGCGGCCGCAAGCAACCGTCTAGCATCGACACGAAAACAAAATGACCACCAGAACACAGGTGTGAGCCAACCGACAGATGCGTCGTCACAAACTGGCCGAATGACCTCAACACGACGCGATAGGGAGCGAGCGATGGCGGATGGGGCGGCAGCGACACAAGTGCGAAGTGGTCTGAGTACTGAGTTTATTCGACGAATCCAAACAGTACGTGTCGAGATGGACCGCTGAGGGCACTAAACGAGAAAACTTAAGCATTCATTTACCGCGACACATAGCGTTACTCACAAAATTTCGTCACGCCTGCTCCCGGTTCACGTCGCATGCGTGCACGCCGTAGAATAATGCCAATAGCGCGAGCGCCGCAGTCACTAGATCACGCACAGCCCAACGAATCGCAGCGCCTCTCCTGCGTGCGTCGCAACATCGCGTCACTACAGCTGTTTGCTAATGCAGTGCTCTGGCATTGTCATCTGCGCCCTCTGTGATGACGTTTTACTAAAGTTCAGCAGCCGAAAGCTAATCGCTACAACGAGACCCACTGTATTCGCGTACGACGGCACTGCGTGGCGTTCGCCTGTGAATCTGGTTGTGCACTGTTACGTTTAACGGCGGCGCACTTCCCTATGAGGTCAAGCCTACGAAATCAGATTTCTCGTAGACGACACGTAAACGCCTCCAGTGAAGAAAATGCTTAGTTAGTCCATTTCACTCATTAGGTCCGTGCAAGGTTTCGAAACACAATCGGAACCCACTACTGCGATAACTGTTCAAATCTAGATTCGGCTAGAGGGATGACTGACTGGGCTGGGGAAAATACGCGGCCTAGCGTGCAAACACGGATAGGCCCATAAAGCAGAAATTATCCAAATCATGAACAAGAAGAAAAGAGGTCGATTTAGTTAAAGCGAAAATAACAGCGGAGGCGATCCGTACATTCACCTGCAAGAAAAAAAAAACATTCGTTATGACGGGATCAGTCGGAAAATAGAACGTGAAGGCACCAAAACCCCACAAACAACAATCATCGAACTCTTCCTGGAACTCGTAAAGAATATTATGTCGTTTCAGGTCTTCACCGATTCTTCTATTCGTATTTTAACATACGCCCGTGGGTTCTCGGGGTTGGAAGAAGGGATTTTCGGTCAAGTGACGTAGAGGACCTGTCGGACAACGATCCGGCTTGGGTGGGAGGGGGAGAAGGAAAGGAGAATCTCGGCAGAAAATTTGCAGAACGGAAATACGGAAGGTTGCTCCCTCTCGTAGTCCCATGCGGTGCTTCGCTGAAGAACGGGGTCCACGCAGATCGCTAGCTTTAATTTATTCCATATGACCATGCTATGTTTGTTGCTGGCGTAACAGTAGGGGAATTCAGGGAAGGTGTGGACCAGGACCCTCCCCGATTAAAAACACAGCGCGAGGTATCCGAAAAAGTTCGTAAACTTTTTAAAAATAAAATCAGTTCAGAAAATGAAACGTCGTCGGTCCGCGATGCGTCTGGGATTTTGTCAACGATTATATCGTCTCGCCTCGGCGAACGTGTCACGTACGCTAGGGACGACGCATTAGCCCAAATGTCAGATATTTGAGCCAGGGAATTGCTAGTCATCCCAAGATGCCGTCTTTTCGTAGCTTGAGTGGTTAAACATGAGCACCGCCGTGCAATCATGGTGATAATCTGGGGGATTTGAACCACCGCAAACAAGTGCATGGTCCAAGACGAATACACGAAAGATTAAAAAGGTGGCGCCACAGGCATAAGATACACAAGTCCAATTAGTAACCTTCTTCCCGCCCCTCCCCCCCCCCACCCCCCCCCCCCCCCCCCCCCCCCCCCCCCCCCCCCCCCCCCCCCCCTTC
>JPKZ01002389.1:432265-459273 GCA_000803305.1 Toxocara canis
AGTTTTGGCTTGGCTGTACCGTCGGTGGATTATCGTCACCAGCGTCTTCGAGAATGGAACCTATTTCACTCTACTGCACTAGCTCTCATGCTGTCTGGCGAGTAACGCTCCATCACAAAAATTACTTTTAAACCAATCAATAGGTCTCGTTTAGATTGACTTTTTCGTCACCTCTTTTACAACAGAAATTTCCGCCTCATTTCGCTGTCACCTTAGAATTACGAGATAAAACGTCAGAACATCAAACGTTGCATTTTGATGCAAAATATATTTACGCATCAAAAAGTTCCATGCGCAGATCAACTGACACAAAACAAAAAAGTTGGTTCTTCGATGGGTGCCATTCTTTCGTGAGTGCTCTTAGTAGCTGGTGAAAGGCAAACCTCAGTGTTCACTCTGCAATTCACATCGGAATCGAGTCCAAAGGACTTGGCTGTGGCATCGACTTCAAAGTACTCGATTCCACAGCCAAGATCTCCAGATTATGGAAACAGTAAAGCTGAAGGAGTCGAGTTCAAATTGTTGACTACGAATAGACTCCAGCTCGACTCCACCGGATGCTAGCCATTGTTGATGACGCTTAGAAACTTAGTACATATCTTAACAGAAATCTTGATAGATTTCGCTTTCCGGTTTGTAGTTTTTCCGATGAAGTAGTGCAAATTTGTAAAAAACTGATCTCGAGTCATAATTTTCATTCGAGTTCACTCGTTCTAGTTTGTCTAAGCATACTTCACCGATGCTGAAACCGTTTCCGCATTTGAACTTTGAACTTGCTCAAGGTTATCAATTGAGCCTTTGGACCACACACGATGTTTTAAAAATTGTATTCGTGATCGAATATTCAAGCCTGTAGAATCTATCTGAGGCAGGCTTCCCAGATAGCTTGTAGCCAACAGCAAAGCAGACGAAGTAGTGCACGAATGATCAGCTGCATGAGACAGTGAAGTAGCGTCAAAAACGTGTGCTGTACTTCTAATTTGATAAGAGAGGAATACGTTGAAGGAAAAAAACTAATGAAAAAGTCGATAAAAGAAAAACAATCGAGTCAATACTGTTTTTTTAGAAAAAGTAGGCGAAATTTTCATGCTGCTAAATGTGGGTATTTATTCAAGTCCAAAATCATCACATCTTTTCATAAATATATTTAGCGCTTTGTAGATGTATTAAAAGCAGAACTGGCGATATCAGTGAAAATCTGTTTATGTGACACGACGCTTCCTCTACAGCTAAAGAACTGTTCGAAACGCCTAAAGTGCCGTTTGTGCCTCCATGAAATGTTCGATGCCATTTGAGAATGCCCTATAGCTCGGCAGTAATGTTTTTATAACGCGTCTATGCAAACACGTTTTGCCCATACGTAACTAGCATTTGGCTGTTCGAACAGCATTGTGCACATCGTGCAGTCGAAAGCGAGTTGCTGGCCAAAGATCACGACATGACATATGGCTTATCGCAGATGGCTGCGCCAATTTCCGATAAGTTTAGCCTCTTAAAACTTGTTGACACGATGTCAAAAGCACTGAGGAATGGAATTATTTTGCGTCGTTCGATAATTTTATCTAAGCTACCTCTGCAGATTTCAGTTCTGTGCAGTAAATTTCCACTTACGGGCTCCTCAACAGTCCGCAACATTGATATGCACATGGCTTTCAGCTTGTGGAGCTAATGAATTTATGGAGGAAAGCGTATTTTGAAGGGGAGATTATATAGAGATGAAGATCATTTCAAGAAAACTAGCTTAAGTGGGCCTTTAACAAATTTGCCACCACTGTGGTTCATAAAAAATTTTTTCAATATAATTGGTACCATTTAGCAACTGGCGAAAAAAAAGCAATTTTTTTAAAAATACAAACTACTTCAGTGTCTCATTATTTAGTACGAACCCCTTTTGGAATAACAATAAAGTGATACAGAATGAGGAGAAGACGTACGTGGCATTCCAAACGAGAACTGATTTGAGGAATGATTTCAACGATGCACTGAAGCGTTCGAGACTGGCAACGCCATCGATGAGGACGCTGCCCGATATTATGTTCAGTTTCATCAGCTCTTCGTTGTTGTCGTTAAACGGAAGCTGACCACAAGCCAGAACGTATAAAATAATGCCAACTACTTCAGTGTCTCATTATTTAGTACGAACCCCTTTTGGAATAACAATAAAGTGATACAGAATGAGGAGAAGACGTACGTTGCATTCCAAACGAGAACTGATTTGAGGAATGATTTCAACGATGCACTGAAGCGTTCGAGACTGGCAACGCCATCGATGAGGACGCTGCCCGATATTATGTTCAGTTTCATCAGCTCTTCGTTGTTGTCGTTAAACGGAAGCTGACCACAAGCCAGAACGTATAAAATAATGCCAACCGACCTAAACGATTTCACAATAATAAGCTCAAGTTTCTAAATGCTATATTGGTAACAAAAAAATCAGAATACACTGAATGCTCTTAGAAATTTGAGTGAGCGCTATTTCAGCATATCTCGACGCACCATAGCATGAATGTAGCCAATCAGAGGATTGCATCGAATGAGATTAGGAAAACAACTTTTAACCTAGGCTTTCATCATTGAAACCACCTCCTGATTAACGACTCTCTTTATCGAATAAAAACCTCAAGTTCTCTAAAAATTATCCATACTTCCTTAACTTCTCCAAATTTATGAGTATTCTCAAATTTTCATACTGTAATGTTTGAATATTTGTTCGTACTCGATATTCTCAAGGATATGCCAGCCCTAGTGGACGACACCTCCTAGGAAAATATTATGCTCAAGAGCGCTATCCACTTGCAATATGGAATACGAGTTGTATTATTTACAAGTTTTACTTTCCACCCAACAATGAATCTGTTTTTATGGCCAAATCTAAAAGCGTTGACTGCACGTTAGACGATCAGATAGTGACTACTGAAATCGTTTTATACCTGTTTATCGCTATAAGAAGTGATACACTTATCGATTCATTTGAAGTGCGCACTCATAGAGGTGTGCACTCAAATATTCATAACACTATTACCATCTGATGCAATCTTTCCATTGGTATCTGTACACAAGAAACGGAACACGCAAAATTATTTCTTAAAGAGAGTTTCATTCAGTGCTCAGAATTCCTTTTATCTCAAGCTAATAAATCTCCCAAAATCAGTGAACGTGCAGTCAAAAAAAAAAAGAAAAAATAGCGACATTAGAGGACTTGAGCGTTTTCTTTTTTTCATGTTTCTTGCTTCTTTTGCTAAGCTTGATGATGAGAGAGCTGAACGTTCATCATTTTCGTAACACTAATGTAAACGAATCTATTCAGTGAATTTTCGTTCAACAAAAGTAGGGGCAGTAACTTTACGTGAGTCGAGTATGTGCATTAAGGACACTATAAAAGGAAGCAGAAAAGGTGCTCATGAAGTGAAAAAGCAATTAAATCCGAAACTGTCAAGTGTTCTAGCCTCTCGATGAAGAAATACTCCCCTTACGCACACAAACAAACAACAACAAAAAAACAATCGCTCACCTCTCATCATATAGTTTTAACCTATCCTCTTTACAGCTCTTTGTTCGCCAATAATGCAAGCGTATTTCCTTAATGAAAAAAAAAACAAATATGCAATTCAGAAACCAGATATCGGATTTGGTTGTCGGTGATTTATGCAGATGCTGCTCAGGAGATGCGAACTCTGTGGGCATGTAACTGAGAGGTCGCATCGATGGTATACATATGTGCGATGAGCCAAGATCGACCAGCACGAGACGAGCACCATGCTTGCTCAAGTGCACCAGTAGATCTTCCGGCTATAAAACACCTCATCATTCTCAACGTAGACTGAATTCTCTTCTTATACTACACAGGACACACATGAGGTCTTACGTGACGTGTCTGAGTTATGTATTTATGGGTGTAATTCAAAGTATGTTGGCAGATGTTTGATACGCTTATGAAAAGGAAACAATCAAAGAAAAGCACAGGTAATGTTTCAAAAAAATGTTGCTTTCGTCTGCAACTGGTGATTCCTAAAGCTCATACCCCGAACTCACTCACATCTTGGATTAAACTTCAAACGAAGACGTTGAGACCAAAAACTTTCTGATGAAGGCTAAAACGAGAAAGTTAAATTCGTGATGCTCAGACGGAATGATTCGTTTACTCTTGCCAACTGTCAATTTCAGAATTTTATGTAGTCTAACACATACAATCTTATCACATTTACGCATAAAACGGTATAATCGAGGGTTGCTAAGAGTTGTTAAGTAAACAATTCATAAGCGAAAACAATAACCACAATATTTTTTATCGAAGTTCGTCGACCGTTTATACAAAACTATCTACAAATAACAAGCAGCTTAATTTTAGGTTGTGATAAGAGCAAAAAAAAAGACCAAATTTCAATATATCATGCCTTCATAACTCATTAAAAATGCATAAAGAGGGTGGACGCCTGAAATTCAATCATGTGAATGAAATCAAACAACGAAAGTCATTGCGAAAGCAGAAAATTTTACTGGAATTTTTTAAAGCCATTCCACAAATGATCCATACGCGGAAGAGAAAGATGGAATGGAAATCCATCAGGTCATCGATTTCACATCGATTACGGCTTTTTTGATTGCCGACATGAACACAACAGACAGACACTCGTCGAAGGAAGACAACATAAGCAAACAACGAGCAGGTTAAACAAACAGATGTAACAATGGCGATTTGGTGTGCTTTTACAATTACAGGATTTTGCAGGACATATCCGGACAAGTATTGCTCTGATGAACCGTCATTTCCAAATTTCTGAAAAGAGATGAAACACACTTTTGATATGTTTTTGTCGCCAGTAGCGATAAAAAGCGCCGACATGCAGGTATAGTTCTTTCAGAGATTGAAGTTCTTTGATTGGGTAATGAGTGCAGAAGCAGCAAAACCTTTAAGTCAAGATGCGCGATATTGAACGCATGCATGTAGTCGAGAGCTGCAAGTGCATCTCTAAATAGACGACGAATCAGCTGTTCGGATACATAGCCCAAACGCGTTATGTACTTCAGTATGGGAGGGCCATTAATCCTGAAAGCAGTAAAAGTCGTGCCCTGATGTTAGGCCTAGTCATCATCAATTTTGTTCCACTATTTAACAACAGAAATCATTACACAGATCTTTCAAGTCTCCCATATAAATATCCTGGATGCTCTTATTCTAAACATGCAATGATTGACCATTCAATTTAGAGTTTGCCTACTGCAGAAGATGTACCTGTGGCTTTGTTCGATAGTGCAGCAATGCAGCACCTCTTTCGACAGTGGGCTAAAATATTTGCTTACATCAGGTCTTTTTCTCTTTCCACATCTCTACCACCGTTCTTTTGATGAGACTTTTGTGCCCCGCCAAATGGAGAGAGGTGTCGTTGGCACACAACTGAGGATAACAACCTAAGTTAGCCACTTTCTTTTCGTATGTTCCAGTGGGCTGTCGGCAGAAAAAGGGCGAAAGAACATGAATAGCCATCTTGTGCAACTACAATTCAGAATGAGATTATGAAGAGTGGGAAAAGGGAGTTGAGGTGGGGACGAGGGGGGAGAGAGAGGAAATTTTTTAAATTTCGCTCGCCCAGTCAATCGGTGAGCAACTGACCAAATGAATCCTGATTAGGTATGTAATAAATTGTATTGCATTCTCCATTTAGCTGTGCGTACAAACGTGTGAACAACGGCAATTGTAGAAATGTGAGTTGGTCTGAACTGGAATGCAAAGTAACCATTTCATGACAATGATGAAGTCGTGCGCCGTCTTCACTGCAGTGCGCAGAGACACGATATTGGAGTGTCTAAGCGTGTAGAGAGTGCGAATCTCCTTTTCGATACACGCTTCGTCCAGGTCGATGCCGTACATCGGATGCCTGGTGAGAAACTTGGCCGCAAAGCGCCGTTGACTTGCACTGCATACCGCTCCCTTCACCAGCGAGAATCTCCCCCTACCGACTACCTCTCCCACCGCATAGTATTCGAAGAACTTCTCATCCAAATATTTCACCTGAATCTCATCGATTTGCGACCGACAAGCACCTGTATTACAATAAAATAAAGGCGTTCTCTCCATACGCTTTTGAACTCTACACGCTAATTTACATCTAGTCCACAAGTGCAGAAAAAGGAAATCAAAAGATCAAAAATCACCTTTAGAATTCAGCAACTATGAGAAATTTAACCTACTCGACCGAATGGAACTGAACTTATTCATAGCCGAATGTTAGTGGATGTTCAATCGTCAATGTTAATCATTACAGAAACAACCAGCTGTGTAGGTAGAAACTATGTCTGCAATTTCTTATACACATTTCTTGTGGGAGCAACCAGAAATATGATTGAGGAACATCCCTGCAGTCAACGGACTTTGGTGTGGTGGCGCGATTTAAGAACGAGTTGCTACATAAAATCCAGCTCGAGAAGAGCTATAGCCACTTTAAAACTAATAATAATAATTTGAATATGCAAGGGCCTTTTACACGGGTGGCGATCACTCCCTAGCAATTTGCATGCAAGTCAGCTAGTCCGATGGATGGAACTGCAAAACGCTTTTACACCAGCCGCGCTGAAGTTGATTAAATGCACATTTTTAAGGGACTGAATTTCCTCCAACAAAATATTCTAAATTTTGCAAGCGAATAGTTCTTACCTGTTTATTTATTATTAGCGATGAAATGCACGCAGTGCACTTTCGTTTAAAGAAAAAAGAAAACGCATTGAAATATGGAGAATGAAGTGTAGCAACTATAAAAAATGTTGAAAGGCTTCTAAGCATGGTAACGAGGTACCCCTCCCACGTATAGCAAATCCGTGCGGAGAAGACGAAGCCTTTCGCATAAACGAGGACAAGGAAAACCAACTGGATGAGGCTTCTGGCTTTGCAAGGAAAGGTGGATGGGGCATTTTTTATCCCATCTCATAATCTTAACGTTTTCAAATTCACCCCATGACGCCAACAAACAGTTTGCACAATGTTACATAGATAAAATATTCATTCGCTTCAAATATTAGCGTGCTGTAAGGCGTGCGCTCAGGAGAGCCCAAGATCAAATGAAAGTTGAAATGACCTTAGTGTTGTACTCATCGAGAAAGGCTGTGCGTGCTGCAGATCGAATCAATTCGATACTCGGCTTAACGTTCAGAGTGCGGGATGCTTCCCCTCGGAAGAGCTCATTGAAGGCGCGAACACGAAATGAATACTGCATCGGCTTAAGATCCGAGATCAGTACCGAGCAGCTCATTAGCCCATCAGCAGCCACCTCGTAATCACTCATGCCTGTAATACTTTCCCATGTGCTAGCGTTTATAGGATGTAAATTACAATTAGGACGATGATATGGGGAAGATGGGTGGCGTGGGAAAGGTGGGAAGGGGAGATGACAGGAGAGAAGATAGCCACGCTATTCTGGGGTACACCAACCCCTATCATACCGAAGTGATGCCTGGATGACAGATGGGATCGATTGGTCTTCAACACAAAACGTTTTAAAAGTGCGAAACAGTGCGCCTGTACTGAATAGCCCCTCTACATCTTTTCCACCTCACCGACGCTCACCCCATCCCCCCCCCACCCCACTTAGAACACAGAATTTTAAACAATGTTCCTTCCTACAATCGCGCTCAGCTACTGTGAATGGAATCATGCATATGTCGACTTTGATTGACGCCATTCTGCTACTGCCGCATCGCGTTACTGCGTATTCATCTTCATAAACCTGGCGTGAATTTCGGAACTACTGCACTGTTGAACGCAGTACTGTTACTGGTGTGGAACTTCAGTGCTAAAATTTAAAAAAAAAGAAAGAATTTATATTAGCATTGTCAAGGAAAGACAGAGAAATATGGGGAGGTGCTGTCGTTGGGGGTGGTAGATTTCTGGATGTTAAAAAAAGATGGTGATTTTCTTTCGAAATACTTCCAAACCAGACATCACAAAAAAAAATTAATTTAGGGAGGATTGAGTTGATAACAGTCGACTAGAGGCAGACACCAAAAACTACATAAATAAAACAACAGACGATTGTTTCGTTTTGCATTTCAATACGCTCTGCCAACGGCACCTCCCAATTTGCGTTAAAGATGGCGTAAAAATGCCAGCTATGTGTTGCGCATACTGTAAACTAACCTATAACGCGCAAATCGCATCTCTCAAAGTAACTGCAACTGGGAACGGTTATCGACCAATAAACTGTTCAATACGCATTACAGCGAAAAGTAATCACTGATGTACATCACCACATCGAACTTTATAGAATGCCAAATCCCTGCTACTAACAAATTCCTCGCGATTTTACGATAAAATCATCTGAATTCATGTGAATCGCTCACAGTCGCTTGAAACCAATAATTCCAGCAAATGCTAAAAGCAGTATTTTGTATGAGAATTTACTCCGAACGTTAAAAAGAAGCTCTCTAGTTTACTGCAGAAACGTTGTGCGAATGTGCGCTTAACAGCATATTGCTTGCAAACGAGATTTCCGACAAAGCATACCCTCGCACTTGTACTCAACAATGTACCAGACATATCTGGCATTGCCCTTGCGCGGCTGTCTCCAGTGCAGCTTCAGGCCACTGCCTCTAACTGCCCTACAAGTGATCGATGGCGGCACCTCAGGAGCGTCAATCACCGTAACCCAAGCCACAGTATCACTCTTGCCATATTTGTTCTCCGCCTCCACCCAGTATTGACCGCTGTCAGCTGGAGTGCATTCGTGTAGCATGAATGTCGATTCACCATCGTCACAACTCTGCAAAACAGAAAATACCGTACTACTGTGGACTCTTCTCCTCCCTCATATCTCTATCGCCCTCCCCCCTCCTCCCCAATGTAGTCTTTCTTTCAAGTAGGGCGAAAAACGACCCTCCACTCCCCTCTTGACATATCCCTTATTCTCCGAAATACAACAGAATAATATGAATTTCCACATTAAACTGACACTATGCAAAGGTTGGAAAAATTGCTCCCTTCTGAAAAACTCTCCACCTTCAGGAAGCGGGTATTCACAGTCGACAGCATATCAATGCCTCCTCAGCACGTAAAGTATGGCTAGATAATGTAGCGTACGCGTGTGGTCCTCCATATAGCTCATTGCGAATGTCTTGTCACCGCATTCTGCCTTTAGAGTGTTCAGTGTGGAGACGTTATTGATGGTAAAACGCCGGAACCGAAGCGGATAAGACATGCGACAAACAAGATACATGTTCACTTCTGATAAAAACTGGATACAGGCGAACTTTTATTAAAAGTGAATACAGGCGGCGACACTTGCGTGCTGGGCGACAGTGGTGCATTAAAGTTTTCTTTCTCGCAAGCATCGACAAGAAAAGAGCAGTTTTTAAACGTGGTTGTGATTACTGAGTGCTTAGAACTCCCAGTAGCGTTTACCAGTACGCAAGCTGCAAAACAGTGAAAACGCACGTAAAACATAGCGTTTGTCAGGAACAAAAAAAGAACCACAGTTTATGCTTTTCTAGCCCCATAGAGAGCAGCATTGGATTTCCGGCCTTAAAAAGCCCATCGATTCTTCTGCAAGAGTACGACTGAATGATCTCAAACCGCAATAATGCGACATGCAGTTGGGGTTGTATGTGATGCTTTTTTTGAAACCTAACAGTAACCGTTATTCATAAAAACTGCATCAGAAGTAACGCATGGTTAACTATTAAGATACGATTGTTTGGTGACTATGCATGAATAAAGCGTTACTTTTACTTGGAAGTCGGCTTTCCGCGAAATAGCAGGTCCTCGCCACGTCACTGTATATGGATCATTCGAATGGAACACACATGAAAGCATAAGAGTGGAGCGAGTCTTCACGATCATATCATTCAGACTCTCGACGCACAGTGGTCTACGGTCGCAGTCAATTTGCAGCTGTGAGCGTGACGCTTCGATCGGTATGAATGACGCAAGATCGATCAAGCTACCCACGTTGCTCAGCAGAGTAGAAGCGTTATCCCTTTGAAGCGCGGGGCCTGAGATTGTCTCTTCATCTATTCTCCGATACCATTCACGTCGATATCTGAATGACGTCAAAATAATCGTTATCTGGGTATTAAATAGGTGTCACCAAGACATCAAAACCTCCAAACGGAACCAACGTACAACGTACACAGCTGTGTCGTCGCTTAGCATTCCATAACGACGCAAACCATGCAGTTTGTGTGCATAGGCGATCATTATTTTGTTGGCTGCTAAGCAGTAGACGATGAGCAAAATATCATACGTACTCGATCTGCTCCGCGAATGTTTTGCCGGGCACGGTGTCTAGTTCTAGGAAGTAAGTGGGCACCTCACCGCGCTCACCATTTCCCTTTTCCACAATCGCAGTTCCGCGCTTTACTCGCACTATCTTCACCTGAAATTTTTAGACGATTCTCGAATAGCGTTACAAATCTCATGACAACACTCTAATTCCTTTCCTTCGTATGAGCAATTACGATTGAGTTTTTGAACAGTGTCTGGCTCAGCTTTGCTCGCTGATGCCAGATGGTATGCAATAATCATATTGCTTCGTTGTTACACCGAATTCATGGCTAAAGTAGTGGATCGATTCGTTGATTCAGTGACCACCAAAACGTCGTTCAGTGATTGACCACTTAGCAGGTCTCATTTTTTTGCGCACATGTACGAGATTATTAATCGCTTCAATTTTGCTTTAGGAAAATGCATACCACCACCCGATTCGACGTTTGTTTAGTTGAATGGTCTAAAGAAGCCCTCAGATGTGTTTAAGTAGGGTTTTGAGGGAAGCGAAATCTGCAACAAGAACATAACTGTTCACTGTCCGTGTCGCGAACCGCGATTATGATGAACCAGCGAGAAGCGGAAACCCACGAATCACTAGCGGAAACGAAAAACGTCGGACGGAAATAACGACGGAAATGACGACAGAAAAGGGAAGCTTCACAAAGGAATCGAGGCGGAGTCGGAAACGACCAACGGAAAGAAAGGCGGAGTTGGGCCGGGGCAGCGGGAGTTGGTCAAGCTCAACCCCGTCATTCGCGTTCTTACAAGGGGACCAAGTGCGGCTTGGTCCAACGACCTGAAGAGGTCCCGCTTCAACGCCGTGAATATTCGAGCGCTTCAACGCCGCGTGTATTCGAAGCTTCAACGCCGTGTATGTTCGACTTTCGCTACTTATCCTCACCTCTGAGGCTGTACATAGTATTCACTTATATTCGTTATACCTCCCAATTATCCATATAGTATTCATCTCTACGTTACGCGCTTCTCAACCATTCATCACTGCTGCAACTGCCACTCACGTCAATACTATCACCGCTGCTGCTAACGTCATCTGGCGCTACGTGACCAAACTAACTACTGAACGGTAAGTGTTTCAAGCGTTCCTAAAGTTGAAGCCGCGGTAAACATTACTTCGTTCAGTACGGTCGGGAAAGTTAATTGTTCCATTGACGCCAGTAAACTGTGCTGATGTAAATGAGCTGAAGTAGTTTTTTGTTTTTAATTGTACATAAATGAAATTGCTCGCGGTCTTAATTAGTCGTCAGGGAGGAATGTTTTGTCCTCATTTCGGTCTAGTGGCCCACAAATTGGGTAGCATAAAAGGCTTGAGGTATCAACCCCCCTTTGCAAATAAGCAAAACGGCGTCACTGATTAGTCATTCGTGATCTGGATGGACTAACGAGCCCTTTTAGTCCTTATACGACTTGGGTTTTCATTCGCTTCTACGTGATCTTAACAAATTTCATAGTTTGGGACTTGACCGGTTGTCACTCTGCGCAGACGACGCTTTACAAACGGAGATGCAAACAACAATCTCAGGCGTCTGCCGAAAAAGTTTAAATTAAACTGACGAGATCCTATAATCTTTTAACTACGTAAACGCTTCCAAATTCCAACTCCTTTATGTCATTTAGAGTAGCGACAAATAAGATGCGCAACGAGGAAATGTTTTGAAAAAGATTGGGAACCACTCTCATCAACCATGGAATTAAAAACCGAAAGGCCATATCAGTTCAGGGAGGGGTAGGATTGGGGAGACGGCGAGATGGAGGATAAAATTTGAAGGCAAATTATGTCAACTGCCGTTTCTGGTTTGGGCGGAAGTGATATTCGAGGGAGAATGCAATTTACGGAAATATCGTATAACGAGGCGTGGCGTGTCCAAAAGATGAAATAAAGTGCGAGCTGTCACCTTCAGAAGCGGAGGCTGGTTTTTATATGGAGAGTTTATTGATGGTGTGATGGGGAGGGAGCGCAGAATTCGAGGGCTTATGGCATTTGCGCATTTAACTGCTGTTTTTGTTCTCCATTCAGTTTCAGTACTGTTGCGAAATAAAACCAAATTTTTGTATTACTCATGTCTTTCACGCAGTCGTGAGTTTACAGATTGCTATTTTATTGTGGTCTGCTGCTCGTTTTAGACTTCTCCCTCTTCGTCTCTCCCAAAAGCGAGTTCCGTCTTGCTTAACTCTTCAAGAAAGTTGGCATATACATTTCTTTCGGAGCAGTCATTAATGCGTCGCAATTATCGCTGGTGATCTATTGCACTCCACTCAGTCATACAAATCCGCTGATTAAGCGGAACGTTGAACTGTTCAAAGGGCCAATCTGGCTCGTTTACTGCTGAACTAGAGTGTACCTAACAAAACACATAGAACATTCAGTTGGGCTACAAAATGGTTTGAATCTGAAACGCACTCTCAAATACAGCGTTAATCTTCACTTAGTTAATGACTTTCTTGCGAACCGAGCTCATCAAAGTGTTTTTTTTTCATCAAGTTTTTCAAGTTTTCATCAAGCTCAAGTTCATCAAGTTTTTTCGTCAAAGAGCGAACCGAGCTCATGACTTAATTTTCGAGATATTCGGTTTATTAGGATGTTCATAAGGATGATATGGGTAATTAGCACACTATATACGCAAACCAGCGCTGCATGTTCATCAACTACTATCATGCCCACTAGGGATCCATTTTGCATTAATGCCAGCAACTGTTCTCCTCGTTTTTATAATTGTTGATCTTGGCTGACTGTTGAGCATCGTCTGGGAATGAATGCTTGTGTATTGTCCAACCTCTTTCTCTCTGTCCTTCTTCCCGCTTATTCGCCCCATCATTCACGCATTTCGACCTTGACATAATGGACGGGTATGCGAGTTCGCGACCTTCCACTTAACCGAGCGGATGCTTTTGTGTGACGTTATTGTGAAACCAATGAAATTTTTAATCACTGCCAATCAGAACATGAGCCGTTGCGAAGTGGACTGTACCAAAAAACCCTAAGAAGTAGAGTGATGGCGCTAAAGTTTGGTTTCGCTCAAAAACTTTCGCATAAAGTTTGCACCGAATATTTTTTTGCAATTTGTTAAAGAATTCCATGACTAGTTCTGACCAAACGACAGAATTGTACGGGATCATTTCTGCTACGAGCCTGGAAAGGGTTAATTGCGTGGGAAACCTAGCAGTCTGCTGGGAAAGGTGGGGGGGGGGGGGGGGGATATGGATATTAAGCCTTTTCTGCAAATTACAGAGCGCGATGGATAGGAAGTTACCGAGGAACGAAGAACGTGACGAGGATGAGATGGTAAGGTACTACTTGGATTCAAAGCTGACAGCGTTGCGTTTGAGCTGTCGATTTGTATGAAGCCGAATTTAGCTCTGTGTCTAATTACAGGGTAAGATTTTTTTTGCGATTTCTGTAGTAGTAAATGTTCTCTAGAACTCTCCACTAGTGCCTCCTTATGCCTCAGTATTGACTTTAAGCATTCCCTGTCGGAGCGTAAAAATCGATGGAAACAAGGATTGGGCGAGCAGTAAAAATTATATTGATTACCTAGCAGTTAACATAAATACTATATTGATTACTTAGCGGTTCTAGAAAATATTGATTACCTAGCACGAGAAACATTTACTGAGCCATATAAACTGTAAAATCCAGACCCGAAATATATGTTGGAACGTTTGTTTCTATCAGTGTTGTAGAGCACATAAGAAAGCTGCATCACAACACCAATATAAGTGGCTAGCGCCTAGTACGGTTCAATAGAAGCGTGTGAATTTAAGCACCTTTTCGCCTCGCCGTGCGCTGATTTGCCCATCTCTGACCGCGCTAAAGTCGTAACAGAGCTGTCCGCTAAGGTGGCCGTCGTCCTGAAAGATACGTTTGTGGCCATAGCGTTATGTTCAATCTCCTAAATATATCACTTCCTTTCTGCACCACACGGTATTCCTTTCCTTCGTTTCTAGAAACTCAGCGCGTCGAGTGCACACATACAATTGGAAGGGACAAAATGATTTTACGGATATAAATTTTAAAATGCAACTTTCGTGTCTAAAACTGCTCGTTGTTAATATGGTTGTAACGGTGAAGAAGCCTCGACCACTTGTTAGAACTCAGCATTGTGAGTTCCGAATAAATTCAACGTTTTCGGAAAGCTTTGATGTACATCGAAAACTCGACGAAGCGATAGGCATATCAGAGGGGTACTGTTTAGTACAAGTAAAGAGCGCATCAAGTAGTAGTGCCGCTAGGGATTTTATGGATGAGAAACGAGCCGCCATAAAACAGTTTTCATCCAAAACGCTTTTTGATGTTACCGAAGGGGTTTTACGGCATCAACATGAAGCGCATATCCCCCCTTCCCTCCCTCCTCCCATACAGTCTTCATCTCAGTCTTTGCCCACATCATGATAACGAAGGATCACCGTAACATCACCGAGAGGCTCGCCTTTAAAATGTAAGGCTTGTTAGCCGGAAGTTAATTGGCACACAAATGAGCAACCACCGTTGCACATCAATTTGTGCAAGACGCATAAATTGCAAAGGTGCCTGTAGAGAGGAGGAACTGTGGCTATTTGTCATTGTAGAAGTGAATTCCTCTTCATATGCCCCATATCACGGGCAAAAAACCTACCATGCGTATTTTGACAACGAGGGGATAGATGCACGACGACGGACTTTGCGAGGCGAAAATACTGCTGTCTGCTCACTGTGGTGGCGCTCTGCGAGTACCGTATACCCGAATGGAAATATCATCCTTCATATGTTGAGAATGGTTCAATATGAGGACGAAATTTGGTAGATGCGGTAAGTTCCTGAAGAAGTGGTTACCCGCCCACTGCGGTGGCATTCAACAAATGTCGGATATTGAGAACTCCTTCGTGAAATTAAGTTTACCTGGGTCTGAAGCCGGTTTTGACGATTTCTTTTGTACCGTTCGGACTAGTATAAAACAAGTTGCCAAGCTTGTTGCGCCCGAAAAATATGTGCTGAACATTTGAATAAAGCTCTCGTTCGCACTTCTGCTGTGTAGAAACAATTAGCCGGATTTTAGCTCATAGGTTTTCTAGATCATATCATTTCGAGGAAAGTATTTAGCTGGTGGAGTTACTACAAATCTTGTGTTTCATTCAAACAAACACCAAAACAGTCGGTTTTTCTGCAAACATTTTAATGCGATAATAAATTCTCAGTACCACGATATTCAGCATCAACTTTCGTGTCTAAAACTGCTCGTTGTTAATATGGTTGTAACGGTGAAGAAGCCTCGACCACTTGTTAGAACTCAGCATTGTGAGTTCCGAATAAATTCAACGTTTTCGGAAAGCTTTGATGTACATCGAAAACTCGACGAAGCGATAGGCATATCAGAGGGGTACTGTTTAGTACAAGTAAAGAGCGCATCAAGTAGTAGTGCCGCTAGGGATTTTATGGATGAGAAACGAGCCGCCATAAAACAATTTTCATCCAAAACGCTTTTTGATGTTACCGAAGGGGTTTTACGGCATCAACATGAAGCGCATATCCCCCCTTCCCTCCCTCCTCCCATACAGTCTTCATCTCAGTCTTTGCCCACATCATGATAACGAAGGATCACCGTAACATCACCGAGAGGCTCGCCTTTAAAATGTAAGGCTTGTTAGCCGGAAGTTAATTGGCACACAAATGAGCAACCACCGTTGCACATCAATTTGTGCAAGACGCATAAATTGCAAAGGTGCCTGTAGAGAGGAGGAACTGTGGCTATTTGTCATTGTAGAAGTGAATTCCTCTTCATATGCCCCATATCACGGGCAAAAAACCTACCATGCGTATTTTGACAACGAGGGGATAGATGCACGACGACGGACTTTGCGAGGCGAAAATACTGCTGTCTGCTCACTGTGGTGGCGCTCTGCGAGTACCGTATACCCGAATGGAAATATCATCCTTCATATGTTGAGAATGGTTCAATATGAGGACGAAATTTGGTAGATGCGGTAAGTTCCTGAAGAAGTGGTTACCCGCCCACTGCGGTGGCATTCAACAAATGTCGGATATTGAGAACTCCTTCGTGAAATTAAGTTTACCTGGGTCTGAAGCCGGTTTTGACGATTTCTTTTGTACCGTTCGGACTAGTATAAAACAAGTTGCCAAGCTTGTTGCGCCCGAAAAATATGTGCTGAACATTTGAATAAAGCTCTCGTTCGCACTTCTGCTGTGTAGAAACAATTAGCCGGATTTTAGCTCATAGGTTTTCTAGATCATATCATTTCGAGGAAAGTATTTAGCTGGTGGAGTTACTACAAATCTTGTGTTTCATTCAAACAAACACCAAAACAGTCGGTTTTTCTGCAAACATTTTAATGCGATAATAAATTCTCAGTACCACGATATTCAGCATTTGTCGAATGCCTCCGTAGCAAACAAACAGTTGTCTTCAGGACCTCGAGGTGATTCCGAATTTCATTTTGTCACGACACCCTTCCCCCTGATGTGATTGGCCACTTCGTTTGTGTTTTACATTTAGCGATTGAACGACCAAACGTCGTCATAGCGGTTGCAGGCTGATGAACCACTCACTGCCCACAGGCAACCACACTTTCGAATCTTCAAGGAACTTGCCGAATCGACTCTTCAAATCCTCTCCCTTCCTTTGGTACGCTTACATATCCGAACTGCGCAGCTGTGTAACACTGGTTGCACGTATTCAAAGTGCAATCATGGCTTCAATGTCTTCACATGAGGATATAAGTATCCTCAAGATTAGTGACCACAAGCGGTTGTTGCCGCATGTCAAGTGCGGAGCACATGCCTGCTAGTGTGTAAGTAATTAAGTAATTCTCAATGACCGCAAGCTTGTGATGTCTCACAAACGAGCAAGTTAGCTTCGCTTCCACGTCGCTTACTTTCTCTTTGCCTTCATGCTCTCATTAAAACATACACCCCACACCATTATGTAGTCATACCCATCACCGTTGCTACATCACGGCTGCAACAGATGAGACTAACAGAAGTCCCAACCTCATCACCTTTTGCTAAAACTATCAAAAATATGTGAGCATGCGAAACGAAGCTGATCTTGTACCACCCAAAAAACTAACTGCGTTGCAACGCTCTGTTCGATATAACGACATGAGAGTTAGCAAAAGCATCAACTCGTTGTCTTCTGTCTGGATGTCTTACAAATGGGCTTTTCGTGTGAGGAGCTCAGATGTCTGCCCCGATGATGCGATGGTGCGCTGTGCAAAGAACACTTCCAAAGCAGAAATTTATCATAGTTCGCAAAATGGAGAAAACACGGAGATCAAAGAGAAAATAAACGATGGAGCCTGACAAAGGGCTGCTAGTTGCTGTTGCATGCCCTTCTCCTCAAAACGCTGTTTTTGGCACATCAGACCAAACACCCCACCAACCAAAAAATCGAGCGAGACTGTGCAGAAGGGAAATATACGGAGGGGCAGATCGATACTGAACCGTTTACAGCAATCAGAAGAACTGGAACGAATCACTAGAAATCGGAGCAAACAATGCAAAAAGCAATTCGGACACATCCGTATTTACAAACGAATAAGAACTGTAGATTATGCACGAAACATAAGCGCGAAACTGAACCAAACTATGCCAAACTTACGAAACAAGGGGCGATGTTTAGGCTGTGTTGAGTGTTTAAATACAAAAAGCGCTCAAAGAAGTACACGCTTTGCGAGATGCGACTACATCGATAAGATGAGACGCATAGCGAAGCTCTTATCGGGGCTGCGCTAAGCGCGCGCAATAAGTGGTAAAAAATAAGAATGGAAGTAAAACAAATTGTAAAAATAAAACAATGGCAATCTGTAAAACACAAAATTACCCTCTGTGAACACACCAAATGAACGCGAAACGAAAAGAACGGAAAACGCAAACAAGTGCAGAGAGACGAACAACACCGGGTTAACCGTGATTCGCAGCAGCTGCTCACATTAATTCTCTAGAGGGCTTCTTCTCCATTGAGCATTGCACCTCGCAGCACAGCCACAATCCACTTCGGTGTCCACTTCTGCGCCCACCCGCAACATCATGCCGGCCACCTCACCTTCTTCCCCTACTCATCCAAAAATATCTAAACCAAAGAAATCAACCAAACACACAGAGACTCCACCATCTGCACAATTCTATTACTTTTTCGTTTTTTGTTAGTCACAAGCAACAAAAGATTCACATGAACAACAACTCGTTGCTATGCTCTCAAAAACATCCCACAGAATACGACCATAGGTTGGGACTGTAATCATCTAGCAATTCAAGAACGTAAACTCGTCGTTGCTCACTATTCCAAGAAACGCCTCATCGGTCTGGAACAGTGGAGAACATCGACAGAAGAGGCCGAGAACCCCATGGGAAATGGGCCTGTTGCTAAACGGTAAGAGAAGTGGGATGGGGAATGAGGTGTGGTTCGCGCCGAAAAAAGGAAGTGGCTAAGCGAATCGAAGCGTGGCTCGTGCCGCTCACTTCAACTTGCCTACCGGTGGCGGCGAAGTGGCCGACTTGTTATTGGAGGGATTGGAGGACTTCTTGCCGAATCCGAACAGCTTTGACGGCTTGTTCGACGAGTTGTGCTTTGGCGATTGCATCGAACAGCTCGAGTTGTGCGATGTTGGCGACCCACTCGAACCTGCCTCCTTGCCTTTGCCCGTCAGCCGCGAAAACATCGCCTTTTTCTTCTCTGAGGAGCCATCCTCTCTGGAAGATATCCAAGAATCTTACTACTTCAAATTCAAAACGGCCAATGTCTTCTGCATCCATCTTTTGATTCCTTTGATGTCAACAACGTGTTAAATCAAGCCTTCCGCAAAAGGAATCCTCTCTTGAATTTCGGAAAAAAAAACACCTCCCACGCGCAGTATGAATGCGGCGTAATCGACTGAACATAAATACCGGCATCGACAAGAAATTATCTGCGATGACGGAACAACACTTCCCTTAGTCCATCTCAGTGTTAACATCCTAGAAACATTGTTAAATTTTTTAATCACCACCGTTTTCACACTACTCAATTTGGTATATTACAGTGACAGCGTTCGTCGAAATAGTCTGAGCGTGACAGCCAGAAAGCCTAAGCATTCACCTTCGCGGCTCTTTGCGCACCTTGCCATCCGTGGATGCAGCATAACAGTCCCAAATGTAGAAGACGATGTAAGAAAGTTAAAATGTTTATAATTATCAGCCAGGCACAATTACGACAACTGAGACATTAACGAGGAACAGCAAAATTTTGTCTACCAATGTTCACCGCATTAGCTGATGCCACTAATAATTTCATAATGTTGAAGAAAAAAGAAAAGTTAATGCGCCAATTTAACCAGCAGGCACGAGTTCATTAGATAAGAAACAGTAAACGACCATTTGTACCTATACATATTTATAAAAGTTACATTTATTTATATTTATCAAAAAGAACGTCTCACACAAACCACAAAGAAACGTCTTCAAAACTTCGCTTTTTACAATGATCTTATGCGATCATCGCCCATACTCCTAGAACACCATTATCTCTACCGTTACTCTCTGCTATGAAAAATCAAGATCACTTCTACACCTCCGCAACTAGTGCTAACTAGTAGTGATGTCATCGTACCAATAACATACTGTAACACGGAAAAAGGTATAAGTGCAACGTACCATTTTTCAACTGTAATTGTACTCGAAGTGTACTTTGTTCTCCCTAAACTTTGAGTAGCGTTGTCGCGATTTTGCAGTTGCACATTTGTGCATCTGGCCACGATGCGTCTCTACCTTTGGCTGTTGAAACAGACGAAGTATTTGTTTGAAAATGCTGAGCTGAATTTTCCATTTTTGATATATATGGATGTAGCAGAGTTGAGGAATTGCCTTACATTCGTAAATTTGTCGTTCATTTGTTGTTAAAAGCGCTCATTTTCTTTTTCCTCTTTTTAATTTATATTCTATATCAGTTTATGCAGTCCCTTCCTCCCCACTGCGAGTAAATGGATTTTCTCCGAAGGACGGCTTTACTTCTAGAAAACCATACTATTTACAGCTGCGGACGTACGAAGATGAGACGAAAGTGACTATATTTGACATAGTGCGACCATATGCTCAATTTTCATTTCTTCAGCGTATTTCCCTCTTTTCAGTGTTGTAAGGGCAGCTGTCATCCCATCCCTTCCAAATGAGTGACCTTCAAGCAACGTAGCGGCAGCTTATCATGGGTTATCGCACCCGGTATGCCAGTTTTACGAAGTGATTCAGGAAGACCACAAGTGCTCGGAATGTGGCGACCATAGACCGCTGTCTGAACACGATGAATGCTGCAAGACATCTGAAGGTGCGATATGAAGGTGAATGTGCAGAGCTGACGAAAGTATTCAGCGGTTGGAAACACCCATAAAGCGAAATGTATCATCGACAACGACTGGAAATTCGTGGACAAAGTCGGATGAGCGATCCTAGGATAGAGCAGGGAAGAAACGCTGCATAAAGACTCTCCAAAAGCTGCTAACGGCACCCAATGCGTCTCTAGGCTTCTTCCTCGGTCATGAGCTTGGCAATTATTCGGCTGTGCTGAATCCGCGATTCGTACTCTCAAATTCCCGAGGGAACCTTCACCTTTTTTTTTTTTTGGGGGGGGGGGAGCACTGAGAGAGGCCACAGGTGAGATTATGAAAGATGTGAAGGCATCGGTCACTGTTGACAATTGAAGCGGAAGGTGTATCAAGGACTCGGCAGCGACGTTGGAGGTGAGTCTCTCAAAAATACTTTCCTGAGTTTGAAGAAAATATCCAAACGATCTATCCAAAAATTTTGAGCATCGCAAACACTGGCCAGTCGTTGATTTAAAGCCGTAACTGATTCAGGCGCAAACATGGTTTAAGCTTTTAAAAAATATGAGGCGCTGCACCTCCCAAGAAAAAAATACAGTGCGAAGAGATAACGACAGTAAATCAGCCCAGGTGACGAAGATGATAGTGAATTCACCATCTCAGATCGTGTCATGTTTCAGTTCGACGAGGATGAAACTGATGACTTCGAAGGCAACATAACATAGCTTGATATGCGACTTCCGAAAAGACCGAGCTGCATAACTCATATACTCGAACCGATACTGACATACGGTCTAAAGGATGCCATGCAGAATTTGATGTAGTGGCAAGAAACATAAGCAAGTTAAGGAAAACACAGACAGCTAGCTGTGGAAATTCTCTGTACAAAATCCGGCTTGAATTTGAAAATGTCCCGGTCGTAATCGTTGAGGTCCTCTCCGGTAGGCCATGAAAAGCTAGCTATGTTCGCGTTAACGATGACGTTGCTGAAGCACTATTTATTGTAAACTCAAAGAAAAAGCAAGTTTCTCTATTTATGAACCGTGCGATGTGTTCTTTGATTAAGTGTTACGAATCAGTTTCTCTTTTATTCATATTTTCCGATTTTCGTGTACGGTATAGAAAGCATAGAAACATGAGCCCAAAAAACTCTGTACGTTTCGAGTACAATCAGCAATGTTTACACAACCTACAAGTACTACTTTATGTTTACAGCAGAAAACGATTGCTTCTCTAGCATAATCGTTTTGCACAGTCTGTGTCGCAGCTAGTTTTTTGGATTGTTTAAAACTGTGAGCGAGTAGTGGGACGATTTAAGATTTGGTTGCTCGTCAATCGAACTGTTTATTCCTGCATGCGTTTTAATCCTTTCTTACTTCTGTCGCTGTCTGTTATACTGTGTACATAATTTGTTATACCGTCCACACAGAAACCACACTGAGGATCTACCAGTTCTTTCTAGAGGACAGAAACGCAACTGCTCGCTCATATTAAAAAGGAAGAAGGTGCAAATAAACTAATCTCAAAAACAGCATTCATTTGCTGAAGAGATTAGTGGAAACGCTGAAATCTTCTTATCTCCTCTCCCTTTAAAGAAGTGATTCGCATACGCGTTCGCTTAAGCGACTGATGTGTATGATGTTGCCAAAGCGAATTGTACGTCCGACGTACTTTCGATCCCTCTGTTTCTAATCGCGCTTTCTTATTCGATGGTGCATTTCTCATGTTTCACTTCAGAGCGGTACGATGATTTGCTCAAGTGCATTCGATTAAGGCTCATAAGAAACCGATACTTTGACTGTTTTTGATCTCCACCTTCGATATACTGTCACCTCCTCTACAGTCACTTTGAACTACTTAAGAAAAACAAAGATCCTTTCCAACTGTGAATCGTCTGCATGCACGAACGCGGTGTGGTTGTCTCTCTAACCTTTGGCAAGATTAGAAAGATGGTCACAGACACCTTGACGGTAGTTAGACACGTTTGAACGGTCTACCTCAGCAATTTCACCCTTCCACGCTTGCGTTCACTGCATTTTTGATGATGAAAGCAATGATTTGTTTCGCACAATAATTCTACGACCTGCTTTTATCGTTTCAACAATGAGCAAACTCTCCCGTCGAACGCGCTGAATAGATTCGCTCTATCGTACGGATTAATAAATAAATCCGTCATTTTGTTCACGTGCATCAACAAAAACCGAAGATGCGAACTGTGCCAAACTATTTGGTGCTGTATTGTTGCAAAACTAAATTCGCAAGCAAAGTGTAAGTACCAGTACACAGGCTCTTTGAAAGGATGGCATTATAAGTGCAGTGTCGTAATATTTTTAGGGAGGTACAAGTACAGTAGTATATACAGTAGTATGCTAAAAATTTTGGCACGATGACATCACTACTAACAAGCGTTCCATTCAACCTTTGTCAACAGCCGGCTACTGCTGGAAATTTGCCAGTTCTGAAACGCATGGACAACCACTACCTAAAAAACGGTGGATGAAAAAAAATTTATTCGCCTAAAGCATTAAACGAATTCCGCAAAAAACTGCTTATCTCGAGAACTACCACTAGATTATGCAAGGAGAATTTCTACAGCCTCACGCTTACTATAACTTTTCATGTGATCCTCAGTAGTTCTTTCACTGGCAGACGACAACCCCGTAAACAAATTCAGCCACTGCAACTAGAAACAAGGTCAACTCGCCGCTAGTGAACAGACTGATAACTGCTTAGCCTTCCACCAAACTTGTCTCAAAAATTGCTTGCCTTTCTGTTACGCCTCATACAACAAACAAATGTTTTGAGCAACACAACACAGAGGAGCAGTTCTGAAGAAGCATGATTGCGAACAGTCTTAGAGCTCAGCACATTATATGAAAATAAGCACTCACATAGAAATCGCGTTGACACCACCTGCGAGCTGGTTCTGGTATCGTTTCGGGTCTACAAGGGCAGCGAGGAGTGTTTTCTGCTGGTCAAGCTGACTGTTGATTTTCTCGATCCACTCCTCCTTCTCCTCGAGAGTGTTCGCCTGCGCCAGGAAGGCGTTCGGCTGTGCAGGGTCACTGCTTCGAACAATGAAACGTAACGGCTCATCTGCCACATTTGCCTCTAGCACCATCTGCAAAAATCCTTTCCGTTCCTAGACGTAGGATTATAACAGTGGAAAACTGCGTCTTTTCAAGCAACTTTTCGCATTAACAAAACGGGAAGGTGCTGTGATCTACTGTTCTTTCTAATAAACAACTGGCGAATATTTCACGTCTTCTGCAATTACACATTTTAAAAAAGAACATTTCGGCACTGGAACTAGAAGACCCCGCTTCTGCTTATTTTTCGCTCTGTTAGCAATCCTCTTGGTCAATGATTGAAAAAAGAGAACAGTAACTCAGACTGACACGGCGTCTACTGACAGTTCCATGGACAACTGATGCTTTCTAATAAATAAACAACTGGCGAATATTTTAATAAACAACTGGCGAATATTTCACGTCTTCTGCAATTACACATTTTAAAAAAGAACATTTCGGCACTGGAACTAGAAGACCCCGCTTCTGCTTATTTTTCGCTCTGTTAGCAATCCTCTTGGTCAATGATTGAAAAAAGAGAACAGTAACTCAGACTGACACGGCGTCTACTGACAGTTCCATGGACAACTGATGTGAGAAGCTCCTGCTTCTTCGCTGCTACTTCCCCGCACCAAACACTAATTCCAACTCACTTTCGAGCTATAGCTACATCCAATACTTCAATAATGCTCAGCCCTGTTCCGTTATTCTTATCTTTTTAGTGACTGCAAGTACTAGTTGTAAGCCATCGTTAAAACTCAATGAACAATTCCAAGTCAAAAAACTCAGCGCAGTACCTCCGCGGAATCATTGAGCTGTGAAAGCCGAGTCGTTGATGATGAGACGGCTTATCCAAGCACTCATGAAAACTGACAACCGCAGCAAACTATCAAACTACCATCCCCCATAATCAATATAAAATATGCAACGGGTTTTTGATGCGCAACAAAGGCACAGAAATCGTGCGACACAACGAGGCAGATGAGAAAACTTATCACTGCGCGAATTGCGAAATGTGTCAGCGTGTGATCGTCTCGCACAGCAGATTCCGTAAAAGGCTATGGAAAAGTGGCAAAATAAAACGATACTACGCAGACATCAGCAGTCATTTTCAACGCAACGGAGAATTTGCACAGAAATCAGGAAACAAATGACAATTCCAAGTGAATGCGCAAAAATGGTGTTGGAAAAAAAATATGGAAGGGAAGCAATAAAGCGAAAGCGAGAAAACAAAATTGTAGGAAGACAAACCTTGTTAACCATAATTTGATTTTTAAAGATGTATGTGGGATTGCCAAACTCTTTCCTTGGCAGAATGCAGTCCGCAATGATAGCGGATTGCTCAAACAGGAAGATCCTCCTGTCTTTTCCTTTGAACGGCTGCGATGGAGCATTATCCGAAATCGCCAGCGTGCCCTTAAAATAGCTTTAAAATATATTAAAAATTTTGAGCATAAATCACATTCTATTTCTATGAGATGGCTAAAGATCGAAAAGAGTTCTCAATTTTCCCTACTCACTTAGCAAGCACCATACCGAGGTAACAGCAGGTGACTTAAGCAAATGGTATTTCAGCAAATGATGAAATGCCATGAAATATCTTGTATAACGAAGTTAGCTTAATATCGTCGTCCGTTTCGAAACAGGGAGTAAAAAAAACGTTTAAAGAGTTGATACTGCTAGATGTAAAGCAAAGAGACCTATAATAGTGTTATAATCGATATACTTATGCATAACAGAAAATGTTCGTCAGCTCTTCGGTAATCATATTCAATACTTGCAACAGTAAACTGAAGACCATAAAAATTAAAGAAGAGACACCGAATAGAGAAAATGACAAAACAGTAAATAGTACTTGGAATATCAGCTTGCCCTGAGCGCTGAGATTGCCATCGAAATTTTGCAACCTTCCCACTTGCATCATATCATCACAAGCCTTTGGCACCACATGCATCACCTAGAAACTCACCTCATCTTCAAAAACCAGCTTGCATATTAAACTTTTCATAAGTCTGCAATGTGCGAACGCTGCATCAATTCATTTTGTGTTCAATAATGTCCCAGTTGCTTCAACACTGTCATGCATCAATACAAGCAAATAGCAAGTAAACTGCTCTATTTTAATGGATTGCAACTGTCAAATTCAGAACGCTATGATAAATTAAAAAAGCCCATCTACAAAACCGAATTCGATTAGGAACTGTTTCCATTGAGAGATTCAAAACATTGCGACGATAAAACAAATGAAACCGGACAAAACAGTTGCATAAACAAGGACGTACTTTCCTTTTGCGTTAGGCATTACATTGTATCACTAGCAAAGATGCTATTCGATGAGTACGCTCTATGTGGCACTAATTTCATTAAGCAAACACGCTCAAATTGAAGAAACCTTTCGATATGCTGCCCTCTTCATGACTACAAACAACTGCCATGCTCTGATCTAAGCAGTCGAAGATGACGGTAGGGCGAAGAAAATTAATTCCTACTTCACTAGCCCCAATAATAACACTTCAACATGTGGCATAGCGCGCATTATTAGGTTTGGAGCATTCAGCAAAAGAACAACCTCTTATCAAGATTTGTTTTTAAAAAAAAACCCGACTACAACCAATTGTAAAAGAAAAAGTTCGTATAATTTTCCCCAAAAGTTCTACGCCAGTGCCCTTTGTAAAATGAAATCCGGATTTATTCGAGTGCAGTCTAAACCTGCTGTTCGCAACTACTGCTCCAATATGTGAAATGCTTAAGTCTGCGCACTATTATCATCACAGCTGTAAGCGCAAATGTTTTATACAACCTGAAGTGCTTTCTTGAGCACGTCAACCCGATCGCCGGCTCTTTCGGTGTACTTGAGGATATCCTTGAGTAGCAGCTGATACTTCATGATGCGCTGTACCGGTTTTATGAGCAAATCACATAATGCAACCTTGTGACCAAGCTTCTGCTTTGTTTCAGCGAAAAACTGCAAAGATAAACTAAACCATGTGAACACGTTTAGCTGCCTCATTCCTCCTGGGAAAATTCCAACATATAACAAACCTTACAGGTCTGACATCCATAACGCACAAAAAATGAGCACAAATGTTTTGCGATCGCAGTTTGCAAATAAAAATTGCGAATAAGAATGACTGTGCAAGTGTGACGTGTGGAAATGAGAGTATTGTGGGTAGATGGGTATGCAAACATATGGCAAATTCGTGAATAGGTCAATAAAGTGCTGAATGCGAAGCGCCCAAAACGTGCTGCTCAGGTTCATTATTAAAAAAAAAAAGGCAAACTACTAAACCAAGGTTATAACGAACCTCGACCTCGACCATGACTTCCTTTCTCTCCAGCTTGACCGCGCCTTCCCCCCCCCCCCCCCCCCCCCCCCCACCCCACAC
>JPKZ01002389.1:459293-480079 GCA_000803305.1 Toxocara canis
TGGCAAACCTGGCCTTCCGTGCATGACCAGGCCGACCTGTTTAGCCCACTCACTGCCCACATTCCCACAGTGTGCACGTCACCCTGGTTTATTGCATTTACGAGGAAGTGAATTCACTGATTTTAGTCACCATTACGAGCATCTCTTCAAAGACCTTTAAAAACTCCCATTGCCTCTTCGTCAGACGCAAAATATTGCTCAACTCTGCTACTGCAGATCATGAGATAAACGGAAATCTTGCATTAAATGCATGGATGAATAATATCAAGTAATTCAAGGCTGCTACAATGTCCAAAATGTCCGCTACGTGAAATTTCCTCTACCAGACCTCTCCGAGACTCCCTAAACTATGCTGTCTACAATACACACCACAGAATTTTGCTGAATGTGCACACAACGAATCTTCAAAATTAGCAGCCAAAAAAAATTGAACGTGAAAAAAGGAATCAGGCTAGTGCAACTTAAAAATGAACAATCGAAGTGATGTGTATGAATAAAATGAACACCTGCTCAAAATCTTCCTGACCGACGAGATAATCTGATTTAGGTTTATTCTGGCAATACTTCACGTAATAAGTATGCAACCGTCGTTCCTGAAATTTTAACATTGATACTACTCACGCAAAAAAAAAACCATCTTCATTAAACGAATATTTCTCAGAACCTGATATCAGAGGAATGAAAACTGGAGAGGATCGCCCATAATGTCGGGTCTATTTGACAGGAGGAGAGGGAGGAGGAAGGAACAAATCCTTAAGCCTGAAAGGATAAAAAAGGGGGAACAGCTTCTGGATTCCCGTATCCTCCAAATTAGACTACGCTGGGAGAAAAGAAATGTACGGCAAAACTTAACATTCGTTATTGATTTCTAATTTCATTTTCGATCCAATCCTTTCTCTTCGCGTTCTTAAGATAACTCTCATGTGATGCAGGTATTAGATTTGATAAGAGCAAGAACCCTTTCTCCGAAATAATAACCAGCCCATGAAATTATAGGCAATATTAAATGATAGGTAAATTTCAAAAAAAAAACAGAAAATTGCATACAATAAAAGAAAGCTGCGTTTTAAGCAAAACTGACATCAGCATTATTTCGCTGTGTGTTCTAACAGGCCATTACTAGCCAACCCTTCAAATATCACCGCATCGTTGAACAGCTATTATCAATAAAATGTCTGCGCAATGCGAACGCATTCTCTATGTTATCTTTTCCTATAAATTGCGAATCTACGTAAAAACAAAAGCATAGCTGCAATTCAGCTATCAACATGAAAGCATAATGCATTCTCACAAACGAAAATTTCTTTTAATGAATATTACTTTTTAGCACCTTAGTTTACTTACGCGCCCAGCAATTAAGATATTGCAATCGCAAACAAACTGGAAATTCACTTGAAGCTGCCAGAATAAAATCTACAGTCACCCCTCCTGAGTTTACCTAACATCACGAGTGCAAAACGTTCTTTAAAGATACATGATAAAAGATGCTTCACCGCTCAAATATATCAATAAATAATGTTGCTTATTAAAACCATATTAGCAAAATAGTCAGCTGAGCAAGTTATCAAAATAGTCAGCTGAGCAAGTTATCAAAAAAGTAAAGGCTCAAAACATGACCATGGTGCTAGTAAAGCAGCAAGACAATATGAAAATATGTTATCGGTCCTTCAATAAACAAAAATTTATAAGATCTCTTCCAAAATAACGACCGATGACTACAAAACGATTGAAAGGAAAGTGCGCTTGCGGCAAGGTATAAGCTTTTGCCATCAAAAGATACGCAGCAGTGAAGATACTTTCAATGGATGCCTATGGGATTCTGCCAGTGGTTACTGCCTTCGGTTCACACACAACCATCACAAATAAACAACAAAGGTTATACAAGGATCTCACGAATAAACGATATCTGTCCAAAATTTGAAACCAAAGCTTTCAATCATTCCCTCTAAAGAGCACTAAACCTAAAACTATCGTTCAGTTTGTAATCATCCATAACTATATTCACAAATATGCCTCGCTTAGCATAAAAAAGCAGACGTGTTAAAAAAAAAATAGAAAAAAATCTCGGAACAGCTCTCAGTCCCGAAGCACTTCCTCCGATATTTCGAAATGAGGGAGTTTCCAGAAAAGACGAAGGCCTAAGGAGCACAAGCCTGTTTATAGGGCATAAGCTTCTGCTAATAGAGGCTTAAACCCAAAACTTACACAGAGTTTAATACAATTTGGTATCATAAACACGCGAACATCCAAACGGGTGGGAACATTTCAATATGCAAATGAGTTTGCATTTCTACCTGCATAAAAGACGGACAGCGAAACACTATATCATTAGTGATTAAATATGCGTATGAATATACAAAAGATTTTGTCTTTAGCGGCTTGCTCCTAAACACAATTAAAATACAAAAAACAATACTAATTCGCGCTTTCAAACGCATTCAAGCAACTGCATTTAGAAGCTGATGAAGAATTTTCTTCTTTGGACAAAAGAAGTTCATAGAAAAGCGCAGTTTCGTTGACGAATGAAGTGCTCATGAGAAAGCGACTAGTTTGCTTTAGGCAGCGCTGCTTTCATATCTACCATCGCAAAGCTTAGCCGTTCAATTTTTGGAATAATGAGAAATGAAGTAAAAACTCACATATTTCACAAAGGCGCTACCCGCAGCTTCATAATCGTCAAGGCACTTTTCAATTTCTTTCAAGAACAACCTGCAAAAAAGCTGATGTATTACAATACATCAATATTGCACAAAAAACACTAACCTAATTTGGTATACTTTATCGTCAAAGTACGGCCTGGCATGTGAAGAAAGGGTAGCAAATAATGTTTGAGTGCCGGTACTAGCAAATCGCCTATCCTGGAATTCCACGCGTCATACTCTACACTGAAAGGCTATAATTACATGAGTGCGTGGCAAATTCCGGCTTTTGGATTCAGCCCGACAAGCTTGCCTTGCTCCAACCGTAGTTGGCATTCCGCCGAATTCGTTTCCTCGAACTCGGCACGGAGGCCAACGATCGTAATTTCCGCTATTAATGAAACTAGCAGCATGCAGAACCGATGGAACTCACTCGCAGCAAATGCGCGATTAAAAACAACCCAGTGAGCATGAAAGTAGCCAGAAATGCATTTAGTACCATGCGCGTTTAGATAAAAAGAAAGCAGGATACTGCAAATGAAAGTTAAGCATCAAAAATTAATGAATGAAAACGCTACGTTTTGTGGAAGTCGAGAATTTGCGCGATATTTGCAAAAATGATTTTGTCTTTTCCGACAAGGTCTTCAGGCAGATCCATCGTTTGCAAATTCGCCATATAACCGTCAACCACAGAGCTGAGATCCTTGACATAATCACGTTCTGTTTCCACTAATTCCATTAAAACATATCTGAAAATTATTCTTAGCGTATCTTGGGTCCGTCCTAAATCTGCTAAGGAGAAAAAGCTCTTCCTTCGCAAGCTACTTTTTCCTTGCTGATCATTCCTCGTACTGCACGCCAAAATCATTCAGGAAACAAACAGGAGATGAATATTAAGTACCCTGAATATGATTTTTTTTCATTTAAGATATTGCTTCCTTATTCTTTTGGCCTATAACGGCTGCAAAAACGATTTTCCAGGACCACCCACGAAGCCTTCAAATCGTTTTGAATTTGAAAGTCACGTCATTACCAAACTGCACTTTCTCCATATCGTCATGCGGTTAAAAAATCCTAATTTTCTGAAATAGTGTTTACTTCACTCTTCCCGACTGAGCTTTTAACCAATCATGAGCGGTGCGCGCGTTGCTTTCGGCATTGTCGCCCTAAACATTTGTTAAACAAATTCATCAACAAGGGTAAAAACCGACAGAAGCAAACCCTACAATATCGCTTGGTTAACATTAGACTAAACTAACTGAATAAAACGCCAAATTCACTTAAGTAATGAAAGCTTCTGTTCAAATGCTACGTTTTAAACATCACAATCAGATCTGTCGACACGTTGTCTAAAATACCGAAACACTAAAGTGTGCTTCATCCATCGCAAAACATTAATCACACGATAAAAAATTGCGTTGGTTTGTAATCAAAAATCAAGCAATTCAATCGTCACACAAATCAAACATCACGTAATCGCTCAATGTTTGTGAGGAAACCTCTACAGAAACAGCTCCGTGACAAGGGCGCAAAAAAAGAAAGCATAAAAGAGATTGCAAGCTTCGAGTTTTCCTGACAATGTGTTCATTAATAATGAAATGGGAAATGGGAGGAAGCAGAAACACACTGTCGCTTAATCCTAGCCATCTCCTCGGCACTCTTCTCCTCTTTGTCAGCAGCTCCGTTTTCGCTCTCGCTCGCTACCTCCGCGCTCGCCGCACCCTCTTGTGCTTGCTGTGGATCTTGCATCTGCAAAGACGTTATATTGGCACCGAAGAGAAAAAACAACAATAAAAAAGTTATAGGCATTTATTGCAAGGCTTATCCAGACTACAAACAGCCATGGAGAACTTGTGTATCAAAATACGCATTTGAATATACCATATCTCGCGCACCATCAACACAACTGCCAATTTCTAGAAAACGTTGTGATCATTCTTACTAGTCACAACTGAACATCTGTCCCCTTTAGACAGCTAGTCAAAGTAAGCTACCAAGTTAAATCGCACATGAAAGGTAAGCATGGAATCATGAATGATGATCGAATGGATGCAATTGAACAGCGAGAAAAAACAAACTCGAGAACAACAAGTTCAGCGGGCAACGCAAGATGAATCGCAAAAACGGTAAAAGCGAACGCAACTGCACAGAGATCGAACAAGATCGCAAGCTGAAGCATGAGCAGCTGCGAACACGTGTACACTGCAGACGACAAATATACAAGCTGAACGAGTTGTGTTCTCCGAGTTACCACAATCAGTCGACCAGCCGCTCACTCGTAACTTGCTAACTAAATGCCACTAGCTGCGCACACAAATTGTATATTTTTTCGTCTGCCACGAAAGCTTTGGCTCCTTTTACAGCACCGGCCATTCTTCTTCGTCCCAGTAAACCTCTTCGATGCCCTTCCTGTCTCCATTAAGAGCATTGCTTATTCCTCTCATCTGTTCAATACTTCTTGCTGTACTCTTACGATCTGCTGCAAGCCTACATACAACAGGCTGAGTTCGAAAGATCAAGCTGAAATTCCGGCGTTCAGAAAGCACTGCGTTCAAGTTGGATACCTGCTGCAGTACCGTGTGCCAACTGTGCTCCATTAAGTTCTGCAGTTAGCCAACTTCTTAGTAAAGTCAATGGCTAAACGAGTCGTAGCTATTATGGAAAAACAAACCTATAAATGTTACAGGAAAAAGTATCTGCGTATCTGCTCTGTTTTCTTCTAAAAGCGCGATGTTGTGACAGTGTGTCATTACGTGCACAGTTACACTGTCTCGCTGTCCCTGCTATTCACTAAAAACAACCACCAACTGGAATGCCGCAGAAAAACACCATGCATCCATGTTTAAAATTAATTATGTCAAAGTGCAGCTGGATCGATTTGTGTTCGGGATGAGCCACAAGAAGAAACAACAACGACCGATGGCAAATCGGTTGAACAAAATCACCTCGACGAGTGATTCAGCGACTACAGCAAAAGTCATAGTAAACGTGATCAACAGTATATTCCTCAGTTGTCTGTCCGCTCATTTTTTTTACACTATGGCATCAGCAGTTCGGACCGTAGCAAGAAATAAACAGCCCGCTCCAAAATCCACAGCTGGCATCACCAAATGCTGCTATAATAGTCCCTCGCCTCACACGACCGACCGTGACCGATACATAAACGAATGACTACTATAACGCAAATCAGAAGGACCTAGCTCGTTGCAAAAAAAACGCTTCCGATCCTGGTTACCATAAGCGTACGTTAAAAATACAGCCATCCGAGTTACCTGGAACCTCATGTCTGCACTATGGCGTTCGGTAAGGAAATCAAAAATGCCAGTTTATGCCTGCCACAGGGACAGAACCAATGGCCAAACACCTGATACGTGCGAAAAGCAAAAACACATATTGCGCATGACTAACAATAAATACACGTGCCGAAACTTGGAGAGGGAATATAAATCCGCCCCATAACTCTTAATGCCGAATACTAATCCTAAAGCATGTTTATTATTTTCTCGACGGTTTAATGAACGACTAAAACAGTGTGGATATGATGAACGTGAAATGAGGTAATGAGAACTTTTTAAAAAGATAACGCTTTTAAATTCGACCAACCGAAAAATGTTGTCTGATCTAAGCAACCAGAATACGGCCACGTTTTTTTTTCCACTCTATGATGAGTGAATAATTATTTGTTGGCGCTGACTCAGTTATAAGTAACATCTTTTTCACTTTGCATCAGTTGCGCGGACACTTCGAAATTTCATTGGCAATTCAGGCATAAAGAACGTTTCTCCACACGGGAGAAAAAAAGAAAGGAAAATAGTGGTCTCGTTAATTTGTGTTTTCCTTGCTGATTTCAATCTGTTATAGGAAACAATGGGACAAGTTTGCGAATGAAAGTTTGTCCTCCACAAAACATGTCAGCACTAAGTGTTTATGACCAACACGTAGTTCAAGTGCGCCCATTAAAAAGATAACGCTTTTAAATTCGACCAACCGAAAAATGTTGTCTGATCTAAGCAACCAGAATATGGCCACGTTTTTTTTTTTCACTCTATGATGAGTGAATAATTATTTGTTGGCGCTGACTCAGTTATAAGTAACATCTTTTTCACTTTGCATCAGTTGCGCGGACACTTCGAAATTTCATTGGCAATTCAGGCATAAAGAACGTTTCTCCACACGGGAGAAAAAAAGAAAGGAAAATAGTGGTCTCGTTAATTTGTGTTTTCCTTGCTGATTTCAATCTGTTATAGGAAACAATGGGACAAGTTTGCGAATGAAAGTTTGTCCTCCACAAAACATGTCAGCACTAAGTGTTTATGACCAACACGTAGTTCAAGTGCGCCCATTTGCATCTTTAACTGAGCAAACGGGTAAAAATCGAATGAGCCATGTTGTGTAAACGAGTATGATTGTCATATCGAACCAGTTCGGATCCGGGTATAGGTAGTGCTCTAGTGGGCACGCTGCATGCTTTAAACTAGAGCACGACAGTGAGCCTGCGCCCAGGGCAAGGAGGCCGCAATGAGAGGAAAGCGCAAACGCGAAGTTGACGCCATCCAACGTGCTTTATGCATATCGAATGCTGCATCGATGAGTGCCTGCCTGCCTGCTGCCGCCCACGAGCACAATCAAGCGCACAGCTGCTTGTGATTGTGAGCTATCGCCACTCTGGATGCTTCCACCGCACAACAATCGCGGATTCTGATCTCAACTTGCTCCATCCCTACTTAGCTCGCTTTAAACGCTTTCGACTGTTTCTTTTTACTACACAGTATGCTCGAACAAATACAACTACCAACAGTTAGTTTTCGGATGATCAGAGGAGGTGCCCTTTATTGCCACATCAATTGCATTCGAGTCAGTGGTTGGGTTTTCATGGTATGATCAACAGAACGTGCTTAGGCAGCAAAGCGTTTCTGTCATCTTACACATTTTTACTCAAATGAAAAGAAAAATAAATTAAAGGGAGAGATGAACCTATGATAAAGTGACTCACAGTGGTGGAGTGCGATGCGGCCGCGTCAGCGACAGCACTGCTAAGATCGCTCATCGGTGGCGGAAGGTCAAAGTCGGGCTGGTCGGAGAGCGAACTGGTTGGGTCGAGAACCGAATCGACGACCGTTGGTGTGCCTGATAGGGGACTAGAAGAGTGTAACACCGAACTCGACTGATCAACGCACGATGAGAGCACGCTCCGCGCACCTCCACTTATGCCGTAAGTTGTCTCCTGAAAAATTCAAAACAAAACTCTATCTCTTCTCTCTTACATTTCGACTGCACTGTTTATATATATCCACATATTCGAGAGATTAGGAAAATACATCTGGAATAAAAAGAAAGACGAGAAAGAAGTCGAAATACATATGATCAACGTCCCACGAAACAGCTCACTCAATTTCAGTTAAGGCGAAATGATAACCAAGACTGACGGCGAATTAAAACGTCTTCCGCAAGCAGGACTTCAATCCTCAACATTTCGCTTTTCTAATACCTCAGAAAGCGGAAGGGTCATCGGTACAAGCCTCGATTGTAGACAAGTTTTTCATTCGTCACCACATGTGATTGAAAATCTGATGTCAAAGTGGAGAACTGAAGGTCTAGAGCGCAAAAAACAAAACAAAACAAACCCGCACTGATGAGCAGAAAAAGAAAACAGAAAACATCCTACTTCCAAAAGGCTTAGCGCGCCATGCGAAAAATTGCACTCTCACACTTCCCGTTCACTTTTTGCCTGTCTTGTCTTTTAAAAAAACATCAAAAAGTGGCACATCCGAGACTTCCAAAATATTTGGTTTCTTTGCCACATTGCACCAACATTGGGGGATTATGAATTAGGCACCAGAATATCGTTTGATTAGAAAGTAACAAACGAAGCAAACACTTAGAAAGCAAATATATAAAGTGCCGACAGTTATAACGCTACCATTGCAAAACTGTTTAGTAAAGGCTTCAAAATGCTTTGCAGCTTGCTTCGAAATATTCACACACAAGCGAATTTTCAACTCATCCTCTTGCGCACTCTTACTTAACAAAGCAAAGCAGTAATGGTTGGACAAAAGACAAAATTCAAAAGGCTATAGCTCTTTACAATTTGCAGAAACGATTAACAATACACTGAGTAGAAACTTGTGAACGCGTTCTAATAATGCAACACATTTTGAGAAGAAAAACCGATCACCTGCGATCTCCAAAAAGTGCACGAAAGCATTCTCATTATCATGTTGCTGGTTGTAAACACGGCTGGTTTAGATGTCCAGATTTTTAAAAGAAGGCGGTTACCTACATTTAAAAAAAAAACAAGAAAACATCGATGAGGCGTTTAAGCTTCAACGCCAACAAACAGACGAAAATAGGCGACGAAATTAAACACAGAGGCCATCTCTTCCCATCCAAAAACAATGCCAGTGAACCTGCTGGTGGTCAACCAAACGGGTTGCTCACCACAGGTCCTTATAATCAGGCTGAGCCGGAAGCGGGAAGATCTAACAAAGGCTGCTTCCTCGACAAGTTCCACTGCCACAACGAAAGAATAATGGGCAGCCATTCTACGAAAACTGTCCTCAAGGCGCAATATGAAGTATATATTATGGCCGTTTTGTAGCCTTCACATCCTCAAAACCTCTCCCCACAGAGAACCTCTTATGGAATTGCGCAAGTCCTTCGACGAGCTCCGCTTTGACAACGAACACGACGTCGTACTTGATTTAGACCATAGACAGTAGCTTATTTCAACATTTCATCGGTTCAGTTGCATTCCGTTAAACGCTATGTGCTCATTAAAATGATTTTCATCTGCCATAAAATGCACATTTTTTAAAATGGCATTCTGAATGAAAAATTCAGGGTATCCTAAATTTTTAAGTTCAGTACGGCCCTAAGAAATGAACTCATCTCCATTCCTGAAATGGAGGGCTAAACGCGTGTGAATGGTGTGTAAAAAGAAAGAGCCTTTAATGAGGGGCTTTTATTGATGGATACACGATATACTTTAGCTACAAGCGCTTTACGAGTCAACGGATGCAAATGAATAGGAAGTTTTACGAGTTCACTAGAGTTCATCAATTCCAATCATTCCAAGCTGACACAACGCTTTGATTTGCACCTTTATCAGCTGTAATATTTCGACGACAGAATTCAAGCAGCTGACACATTTGAGACAGTGTAATCCACTATTTAAGCAACCTCCCAGTTGCTGGAACTTGAAATTGGTCTGCAATCACATTTTGACAACGGCAGATTCCTTTGACGGAACCAAGCAGCCAGACGAACTTATTCAATATTTACTAAACAAGATAGGCACTGAATACCAATTACGCTCTTTTAACAAAAATCCTTCTACGCAAATCCAGAAAAACTGGCTGGTATTCCCTTCAGCAATTCGCCACTGTTTTCGAACCAAATTAAATTGCCCATGATATATTCTCACTGTTTTCACATACGCATCGAGTGATACGGATGTCGGTTTACGCAATCACCATTTGCACTTGTTGAAGGAAAGTCAGCTGTAATCCGCTTCCGATAACGCATGCAATGAACGAAATAGCTTAATCTCAGCTAATGATGAAAAAGCTGATGAGCGGACAATCTTTGCAATTTTGATAGCAAAACAATGTTAAAAGCGATACAAGCAGCCACGAACTTATTCAATATTTACTAAACAAGATAGGCACTGAATACCAATTACGCTCTTTTAACAAAAATCCTTCTACGCAAATCCAGAAAAACTGGCTGGTATCCCCTTAAATTAAATTGCCCATGATATATTCTCACTGTTTTCACATACGCATCGAGTGATACGGATGTCGGTTTACGCAATCACCATTTGCACTTGTTGAAGGAAAGTCAGCTGTAATCCGCTTCCGATAACGCATGCAATGAACGAAATAGCTTAATCTCAGCTAATGATGAAAAAGCTGATGAGCGGACAATCTTTGCAATTTTGATAGCAAAACAATGTTAAAAGCGATACTAGTCATAACGGATCACCATTTTATCGAATGCCAACCATCCAATATATATCCACTCAAATAGTCCACAAGCAGGACAGCAGCAGAGAGGAAAAAAAATCAGTAAGCTGGCATCAAGTGAGACAATTCATGAGGAAATCGACAAGCACGACGAATCTGCGCTGTAGGCCGAAGCCACTTTTCAAACTACGCAACTAAACAAATATGCTACTAAATACGTTAGAAATTAACGTAACTGATTCATTGCAAAGCATCCGAAATTCGCCTCTCGCATTCTCTCCTGTATCAAATTCTTCTTTTAAAACTAAACAAAAAACGTTGGTCAGAGCATAAAATGAAATCTCGACCAATATATATCCACTCAAATAGTCCACAAGCAGGACAGCAGCAGAGAGGAAAAAAAAATCGGCAAGCTGGCATCAAGTGAGACAATTCATGCAGGAAATCGACAAGCACGACGAATCTGCGCTGTAGGCCGAAGCCACTTTTCAAACTACGCAACTAAACAAATATGCTACTAAATACGTTAGAAATTAACGTAACTGATTCAGTGCAAAGCATCCGAAATTCGCCTCTCGCATTCTCTCCTGTATCAAATTCTTCTTTTAAAACTAAACAAAAAACGTTGGTCAGAGCATAAAATGAAATCTCGATTACTGAATCTCTCATCAGAAAAACCATAAATAGGACAAGGCACTGCTACAGTAGGGTCTCAGCGTTGGGAAAAGACCAGCAAAGCATGTTTCCAGAAGTCCCAGTTGCAAACACATTTTAAAAGAAAATTTTTAACTGTTCCTATTGTGTGAGGTACACATAAGCGATTGATGAATATTCAAAGACGTAACTTATTTGTCAGACATTGGGGCAAAAGCAAAAGAAGTTGGAAAAAAAATGCACTGCACCTAAATTTTACATATGCCACATTTATCGCCGAACGTGTTTTCGATTAGAAGGAAAAAAATATGGATGATTTTCACAGCATCTGGTTGCATGCACTACTCACAAGAAAAAATGTTATTGAAACAAAGGGGAAGAAAACCAAGCAGTAGTTTTTTCCTAAAAACACAACGCTGATCGCCGCCCACTAAAAACATTCAAACTGATATGTTATGCGGGGAAGACTCAACCATCAATTACTCATTCTTGAACGATTCAACAGCGGCAAAGAATTTTTAGTCACACAGCAGCCACAGATAAGCTTCGGCACGGCAAATATAGGTCACAAAAACGTGAAATACAAAAAGATTTGTTTATGAGCTGATCGTGAGCATTTCATATCAAATAGAAAGTGTAGAAAAAAAACGGCCAAAGGAGATCGGTTCGACGACGAGTTTCGATCCGACGATCTTTAGGTTTTCAAACTAAGCGTCATCGTTTCAGCTAAACTTCATCATCCGCTGAAGCTGTCTAAATATCGAATGGAACGCAACACAATTTTATGGTAGTTAATTCAAATACGGCAGTGTGCGCTTTTAAATCTGTAAAATCGTTTAGTGAAACGTAATGAATGTTAAAGCGGTTAGTTCGATTTTCTTTAGGCGCATCAATGCTCGTATGAAGCGAAACTAAATTATTTGCAATCGTAATGCAATATAGCATAAGCCGAGTTATGCAACGTGATTTCTTCATAGTACTGGTACTCATAGCTCAATCGCTCATGCACTAACTCCGCAAGATGGAAGACGAGGGATGGGAATCGATTTGCACAGGCAAACTCATTCAACGGCTAATACATTCCCATCACGCCGTTCAGATAACGTGCAAAAATATGCAAATGTGCTCTCGTCGCGCAAAGCCAATTAAATTTTCATTCATTCAACTGGCATGCCATTAATACCGTCATATTTTCAATCCACTGACTGGCCGCACAAATCTTGCGATGAAACAATCGAAAAGATAGTGCGAAACGAACAGAGAGTTAGAGAAAAGCTTTAAGCACCCTCCATCTGGCTCAAGGAGAAGAAACCCAAGGCACCCCGCAGAACAGGGGATTTAGCGGTCGACGATTTCCTTACGACCGAATAATGGTCGAACGAAAATAATCATCCTAATAAGAAAGCTGCTGCACTCGTAAGAAATTTAATCTTCTGTTGGCTGAAAAGATTAACGTCCACCCTGTTTTTCTTTTTTAAGGCGATGAACATGTTCAAGATTAATAAGAACATGAGCACGAAGTATACAGTAACATCAAAGTATTTTTTTTCCTCAACTGATAAAGTGAAAATAAAAGTCTTTAAGCATTTGAAAAAAGAATGTATAAAGCAAGGAAATAAGCAGTTGACGAAATGTGAGACCAGAAGTCAGATTTGGCAGAGATGAAAAAATCGTTTATATAAAGAGATTGAAAATTGGGAAGGCCATAAACAATGTTTTTTTTTTTGACAGAAAAACCAACTGTACAAGCACTACAAGGACTTGGGTAGCATGCAGTTCACTCGTCATCCTAACGGGCGCAATTATAATCTACACCTGAAATACTACAGCCTCCTAACCAACTGCTTTCGCCCAAAAATAACTGTTTCGCTTTTCTAGAAGCTCTACTTTCCAAACGCATATTTCTAACAGCCACAGTATCCTTATCAAAAAATCACTCTCAGTTGCTATCTCCTTTGTAGTAAACATTGAATTCTGATACAATGAATCGCCCTCATGATTAAATACAACCTCTGTAACAAAATCTTTCACTTTCAAGAACACAAGAAAACGAGTTGGTTTTACAGAGCTTATGAGAACACAGCTGAGAATAAAATTTCTTAAAAATGCTGAGAATGTGGATATGGCTACTGGAGAGACCGTTTGCCACAAAAACTGCCGACTATCGAACTTGGCAAAACAAAAATATCATCAGTTGCGACTGGAGTTTTGAGGTATGACAGAGACAGGAACATGACTATCACTTATCAACACGAATCAACAACAACGCAATTCGTCGATTAAGTGTGTTCGTACATGATGCTATCTATAACTGCACGGATTCAGGCACAACGCCATGAAAATGGTAAACAATTTGTAAGATCGCTAATAATCAACATGTTTAAGAATAAGGCGCAGCAAAATTTTGGCAATCAAAGCCTGGTATATGGCACGCTTAAGACCATCGATAACATATACAAAGAAACGCAACATTTCCAAAAATCGATCAACACAGGATATGAAAGCTGGTGGCAAATGTTTTTGAGAGGTGGCGAAATCAAAACGGCGCTCAGCTAGATGCTTACTCACTATGGGTTTATGATCATAAGACAAGGAAGAGAAAATTCCAAGTTCATTCAGCTTCGCTTTATCGTTCTCCACGGATGCTAACTGCTCTGCTACCAAGTGTGTAAAGCTATCAACTTTGATCTCTCTCTCTCCCTCCCCCTCCCCTCCCCGGTGATCTTACCCAACGATGGGAACGGTAAAACATCGATGAACATTGTCAGTGGATACCGATGAAGGACACTTTGAAATGAATTCTGGAAGTGCTCACCATCCATTAAAATCTGCGCATAACACTGCCTTTCAGTCACAACAAACCCAACCTCTCTCACAAAGAAGCCACCGGTCCCTGAAGAAAGCAAATCGATTCTTGGTGGAGATCCCGTTCGCTAAGGGCACGGGGTATGGAAGGTATACTGTATGGTGGTAACGAGCGGAAAATGAGGACCTGCAAGAGTCAAACTGTTGCATTAAATCCTTGCCTAAAAAGTGTGTATGCCATAAGCAACAATATAGTCATCGACAACTGCAAAAGGTTCTATGAAGACATTAACCTTGAACTCTGCAACTCAATATTTCGCAGTTCAAAATCTGTTCACAAATACAAAATTCGGCACTTGCAATCTGCCAGAAACTAGAATGTGACAAAATTTTGTGGCAATTACTGCATTCATGAAACTATAGTCCTAGGGATGTACAATCCATAATGCTGTTGAATTACCGAGTCTTTTAATGCTCCGCCAATTCCCAGATTTACTGACACTGACATAAACATTCTCAGCTCAGCTTTCCAACCAACTTTAATAATTGAAAACAAAAAGAATTCGATAAGAGGTGCGTCGAAGATGTTTAAACTTCCACGACACTGAATTTAGTTCAACATTTATCCTATAAGCCTACTTATATGGATGGCAATTAATGACTGGCGTAGAACATGCTTCTTTGTTTGTTCGTTAACCACCTACGGAAGCAAAACAAATTATTTGCTAGACGTGAAAATTTTAGAAGTTTTCGTGGAAGGCGATAGCACAAATCCCTCCCTCCCTCAAGAAACGACACTAGATGTAACGGTGATCACATTCTTCGAAGGGGGATTTAATGACAATCTCGTTTGCGAGACAAGACAACATTCTGGTGAGGATCCCCCCTCTATTTCCCAAGTCAGTTCATTGCAACGACCAAAATGACTCAGATTCCACAATGTTTTCTTTGGCCTCACAGTTCGTCCTCAGAGTTTTACTTTCCCGAACGTTGAAGGTAATTATCATTTAATATAGATAGCATTAGTCACAAACTGCCTCTTTGCATTTCTATTGTTTCATTTATCAAACAATGGGGTAATTGATTGTTGAATCATATAATGAAAATAAGAGAGCAGAGATAAATGAGGAGAAAAACGGGAATCAGACGAGGGCGAAGGTAAAGGATGCTAGCGATGTGACGAAGAAGGACGTAGGACAGCGTCTAGTGAGCAGTGATGCCCGAGGACATAACGGCCAAGAGCTAGCTGGTCGGTAGAAGAGGAGCAGCAGGGCTAGAGCGCAGGTGAGCGCGGCGGCGAGGCAGGCGGTCGAGAAGTGAAAGCTGACTGTTGGGGAGTGGAAATGAGTGCTGCTCAACATGCTTGTCGAATAGCTGCTGTCCCGTGCTGGCTATCGATCTGAGGCAAAACGCTAAACGTGACGCGATGCGAAGAGAAAAGCAGCGTATGCAGGAGTGCGCCCGCGCAGGCACAACCACCATATTATACGTCCTAATGGGAAGAAGGCGTCGATTAAGTGCGCCCTCCGAGTCTCGCTATGCAAAAAATCATCATCACGCACAAGATGAGCACCCGACGCGCCTTCGGCCTCCGGCAAGCTCATACCACCCACTTCGCCATTTGGCCTTCCTCCCAACTGATCCAATTACTCACCTGCTTCCGCCTTCTCGGGATCAAGGATTTAAAATCAGCAGACCACTCTCATATAGCCTTTTGACACATGCAACGATGTACCGAGCGAATCCCTCACCGCATATTGGATGAACTGCTTATCAACCTTGGCGAATTTCGCCCTATAAAATAAAGAACTTCCCACGACGAAGTGAACGATGAGGACATGGCATTCATATTGCGCCCTTTACATTCCTTCACTTCTAAATAGCATATAACTAAACCAACCGATAATTTATCGGCGATTAAGAAGTGACGGAGACCATGTTGAAGAGTGAATTCGGAAATCATTTAACGAAAACTGGCTCTCAATTTGGAGAGTTGCGTCGCACAAACCCGATCGATATGAGCACAATGCGACGCCAAATGATTCGATTTGAACTCCCTCTTGAAACTAGACCGCTGTGACTTACCCCATGCGCTCTTTTACAGGAATCCCCGACTGACCAGACCCGGGCGTCTTGCTACTCTCCAGAGACCGTCCGCAACTATTACGCTATACTTCTTCGTCGGTCCAACTTCGCTGCTGCACAGCAATGAAAGGTAACGCTGCAAGCACAGACAGCAACGCACCGTCTCACTCTCAGAAGGGTAGCAAAAATTTGAAGTAACCACTTAAGTAAAGTCCAAATAATAGGATTCTCAAAAGAGATCTGATCAGATAAGGACCAAGGCAGGACAGTTGAGTGGAAAGCATTCATCTAACTCGCTTGCTGCTCGCGAACCATCCCGACACCCTTATACCTCTCGCAGCTACCAGCATGTGAGCACGCATCCAACTTGCTGATTGGGAGAAACATAAAACTGTTTCAAAAGCAACAGTTTACTCTAGCATCAAAAAGAATAGACTGTACTAAAAGCCCCAATCAAAGTTACTATTATCGCCCGAAACTAAAAAAAAAAAATGGCTAAGAACTCGGATGACGCGTGCGTGAATTTGGAGTGCCCACACAAGTCTATGTTAAAGCCGCTCCAGAAGGAGTAATCGAATGTCGGTAAACGATAAAACACACTACTGAGAATTTCGGTCTCATTTTTGAACTTCCACTTTGCATTCTCAACTATGACGTGAATCCTTTACAGATTACAACAAATAGCAATGAAAAAAGGATAAACCGGTTTTCAGTGTACTTCTTGACTGTTATGTTTGCTCATGGACAATTTTAATATTTGCTCTACTGGCAATTAAAACGCACAGCGTTGAAAACAAACGCTCAGGCGTATACGTTGGCGTCTGCGCAATGATGGCAGACATATGCACCTAACTAAAAAGCGAGGCACCCTTTCTCTCTCTCTCTCTCCAGGATGACATTAAAAAAAAGAAACGAAACGCGTGTGCGTTAGCCGTATGCGTGCTCGATTAACTTCCATTGAATAAAGTGCAACGGCATTACCTCACGTTACATTTCCATTTAGCTCAACAACACATCCGCCTACCGTTAAAATCTCTTCTCCTAACGTACACTCCTCGTAAATGTAGCGCATCAAAAAAAAGATCATATAGACAAACGGACGCGACTGGATGCAAATTGATATGTGATTGTCGCCCAACTAGAGGAAATAATCTCTTCAAGTTCCGCTGACCTATTAAATTGCAGAAATGGCCGCTGTTCGTCAGTATAGCAGCAAAGTTGTTCCAAGATATCTTATACAATATTTACAAGTGAAACATTCGCCAAATGACAACAACTGCAGCTCCTTTTCAGAAAGCGAGTACTTATGATTATCCAGAAATCAGTGCAGAAATCGAAAGCGCACCCTCAAAGAAAGAAATTTGAGAAGAGGCATATATCACTCAAGCAAAACAGCAATTCAAACTCTCCAATTATTCCAGTGCCCTCTCCCCGTTTCAGTTCGTTTCCGCGCTCAAGTAATCGTATTCCCATGAGTGTTAATCATAATTCCCCGCAATCGCATCTTCATTCGAAAACGACTACCGGATTTTCAAAAAATTCAGTCACAATTCGGAAAAAAACTGAACTTATCCTCTCTTTGCCTCTTTCTCTCTCTCCCCAGAAAAAATCCTAAAATTAGGACACTTTCTTACAACAACGGTTTCAAATCAGAGTGCGTATTTCTGTCAATGTTCGACGAAAGAACGCTACGGATGGTAACTTTCAATGAAGGCCCGATTAAATTAAAACTCATACTTTGCGCAATAAACCACTGATCCTCCAGCAATAATGGATCGGGAAAATTGTGAACGAAAACTCACAGAGACGAAAAAAATAGCAAATCCCTCATCCTCGTAACTGCAAGGCGTGAAAACAGCAAAAGGAGCGCAGAACGACAAACACAACTGAAGACAACGAAAAAGCAACAAATAATTTCCCACTCCTCTAAGACTTCAAGCATAATAATCTTTGAAAAGCCAAAACCGATGATAAAGTGCTCCTGTTAGTGGTTTTTCATTGCAAAAGCTTGTGCGATTATGAGTGCATACAACGCGCTACCACATAAGAGGTACGTTCGAAGTGGGAACGTTGAAGTAATTAAGGAAGCAGTCAGTATTCGAAAGTTGTAAAAGAACCTTAGCAGATGGAGGCTCGTGATGCGAGTCGGACGAGCAAGGCGACGCTGGCTGCAGAGGATCTGCGGCACTGAGTCTGTTCTGCGGTGCGCTGCTATCACTCCGACGAACACCCACTGAGACGGACTGCGGTCGACTCGGGCTTGACGATGACTGGTTATTGAAGAAGCGCCTTAAATATCGCACTGTATTACGATACTATTATTATAATCGTGCCCTTGATGAGAACAAAATAAATAACAGAAGTGACAAAATTACTTGTCTTTCACAAAAATCAACGTATAGGATCACCAGTACAGTACACATCAAGAGAAGGAAAACGAGTACAACCCGTTTCTGCATATCACTTCTGAACATTTTTTCCTCTACCATAAAAAAAATGCAACGATTTTTCTTTTGCAAAAACGTTTCCTCCTCTATAACGAAAAATTTTGTTTGGAGGTGGAAAATAAGCTGCGCCACAAATGAAAAAGCTATACACGATAATTATTATGGAAAGTAAACTGAACGATGACAAGGTGAAAGACGCGAGATATGATAGTGAAGTTTTTATTTATAATACTAGTATTTCCCTTATGTTCTTATGGAACATAAACATAGGAAAGACGTGAGACACAAGTAGCAAGGGAAAACGAATCTCGAAAAAGGTATGAGCTTACGAATTTTATTCCAGTACAATGTCTGCTGCCAAAGCCATAAACCACGTGAGAAGGAAAACCCAGAAAGAACTTCTTAGGTATAGAAAAAATGTCAGTGAAAACGCAAATACGAAAAACGCGAGTGCTTAACTCAACTAAATGAGTTCCAGCCTCGTGCAAAAGCAAAAGCTCCTGTCTTAACTTCTTTTGTCGCAATTCTCCTCGAAGACGAAAAAAAGCTAAGCCCACTTGGTAGTTTTGATGCGTGAATATGCTGCAAGTTAGAACTTGCGAAAACAGCGATTATTAAACATGCCGTCTTGCTACCATCAGAACAAATAAGTCCAACTCATCAAAATCAAATCGCTCGCGCACACCATCCTCCATTTGATTTGTAACAACTCCACGGTCGTCTACAAAGACTGCATGAAAGAACCCCTATTTAGATCAGTGGTCAAAGACATGGAGTCTTCTAACAATGACGAATTACACATTTGGCCCATCCAACTAAGAACACATAGAGTATCAAAATCAAATTCAGAAATGATCAAAACCTCATTAAGATGTGAACGATAATTACGCACTATCGAAGTCCGTTCAGGGACGACCAATGACAGCTGATGAATGTCAGAAGTTAGATTGCACAATTGTAAGCCCTTACTGCATGTGTAGCTTAGAATGGGCCAGTGTTTACCATATATTAACGCACTTAAGCACTAGAAACATGACCATGCAACTGCAAACCTCAACCCATATTTCTACTTATCTGATGAGTTCGTGAAAAAAAAAAACCATAGATTTAGCAATACTTCAAATCTACAAATTTCGTCGTTTGTCACATGAATCAGGAAAGATGCTCACGTCAACCGTAGAGATTACATGAGGCCAATTTACAAAAATTTGGCCATAGCAGCAACAACCAACAAAAGCAGTGAATTAGAAAAAAAAATCAAATCCAAACTTTCTATTTTGCACGAAAATTTAACAGCGCGCACCAATATCAAATAAAAATCTCACTCCGTAAAAACGATTGGTAGCGATTAATGCAAGTCCCAATCGAAATAATATCGAGCCTTTGTAATTAGCCAGACATTCCACAAAAAAAAATTGCATATCGTTCCAAACACAGAGGATCAGGACGTTCATTCACCAGTAGCGAATGAAAGAAGAAAACGCGCAGAGGCAGGTAAAAGTGGCGATTAGCAAAGTGCATCGCCAGTAAGAATAAAAGTTGTACATTGGGGGAGCCGACTAATCAAGATAGGCAAATAAAATTTGCGAAAGGATGGAATAAATCAGCGTTTTTCATTGTTAAGTGCATGCACTCGTTTTACTCACTTGGCAACCACACCCAACCGTTCCATAGTGAACCAAAATTTTGAACACAGCAGCGGAGGCATATGAGAAGCACTTTGAGAATGGCTGCAGAAAAAACATTCCGGATGAAAAAGCAATTTACGAATGTTCGAAAAAGGATGGAAAAGTCTACGATAAAAAAGTGGAACCCTTTCCAATGAAAACTCCTCAAACTTCAAACATAAAAATAGCCGACAGGAAAAAATGCTGCTAGCAGGAAAAGAGGAAAATATATATTTTGTTTCCCTTTTTATCATATTGGCAGTAGCTATGCCAAATGAGTGCTAAAGTAGGTGAAAACAAAAACTTGCTCGGTATAACCAGTGAACCGTAAAATATTTGTCCAAAATACATGTTTGCTCCGAAAAAACTTGATGCAGCTCACGTCGAACAACTTTCACCAGTAATTTTTACTTGATTAGCTATTTTGCTCAACCTGCTGAATCCATGTCATTAACCATGCATATCTATCCCATCCCACATTCCACCACCCCCCCCCCCCCTTTTTTATTTTTTTATTTATTTAAA
>JPKZ01002389.1:480236-515801 GCA_000803305.1 Toxocara canis
CCCCTTTCTAATTTCCATACTTAGTTAAAATGTTAAAACTTCCAGCTGCATTGATTTTACGATCTTACTTTCTTTTCCACTTTTTCACCCTCTTTCCTTTCCATCTTCCCTCTTTCCTCTTTTCGCACTATTTTTCCCATTTTCGACTGATTACCTCAGCCTGAAATCTAGCTGCGACTTACGAAGCTTATGCGTGCTAATGTTTACAACAACGCAAGCCTGTGCTTGCGAGCAGCAACACCCTGACAACTGACAAAAATTTCGGGAGAAATCATACCCCCGAATGTGGGCGAGAAAGAAGTAGCCACCAATAAAGCGACAGCCCCTTTCTTCAGGGAGATTATGTTACGTCATACAAAGCATTTAGCAGCCAGCCACCTGCTTCTTAATGAGCCGTCGTCACAACTGAACGCTAAATAATAAACTTCAACCCCATCACATTAGTGGCTCCGCTTCAATGTCATCTTTCAAACGAGCTAACATTTTCTCAAACGGGTCCAGCGATTGCAGTTAGCAAGTGCAAGTATGCAAACCATTGACATGCAATGCGCATTCTGTACAACAAAACTAATACAATGGGGTTATCTAAACATTCCGAGGATGCCGCATGCTCGCAATTACGCCGTAATCGTGATCAGTATCAACTCCGTTTTTTAGAAGCAGCACTTCGTTATACGCAACATTTTGATATATTTCCCATTTTGATTTTCTCCTTTTGGCTTCAACTTTTTTCGAGAGAAAAAAACGGGAAAAATTTTTTAAAAAACGCTCGTTTCTTTTAGTGCTCATCCTACGCTTCAGCGTAACCTATCGTGATTGATAGGTTTTGGCAAAATAGTTTTTCATTATCGCACCTGTGAAATGCCTAATTTTGTAGAAAGTATTTCTATATTCCATTTTACACTCTTGTCGTATATGTTATCCTTCGTGCTAATGATAACAGAAAAAATCGTCTCGCAATTTAATTCGTTACCCACTATTCACTTCCAACATCAACTCACTTCTGAGAGTAATTAATTCAAACAAATAGTGCTAATTTCCTTGCTCACACTGATTTCTCTTCGCAACGTAGGATCCAACATAAATTCTACATTACACGAAAAATTTTTAATAACCTTTCAAGAATAATAACTCCCCTTAACGCATCAAAAATGCAAAGGGAGCAATCACATACAGCAAAATGCTCCAACATCAAATTCAAAATAATAAATCTCAGCAAGTCTATTGTTGACAATTCTTATTAACGTATGAAGTTATAGTTTTAACTTTAGAGAACAGCTTGCGAGAATTTAACGGAGAATCATCACCCAATACAACAATTACTAGATGTTTGTCCAAAGATGACAATCTATTAAATGCTATAAAGCACATTATATACCATATTACAACGAATGAACGAAGAGTCAGACGTAACTGATCAAACTATACAAAATTTATTTGATTCGGAATAAATTCGAAATCAGTACACTAGTTATTTGTTTAGCTAGCATAAACAGTTATCAAAAAAGTATGCATTAATACAGAACGTAGAATTTTAGTAGCGAATGATATACGCTTACAGTGTCAGCTATAACGCTACGACTGGTTAGTGACAAAATTCGAAATGCTAAATGTTCAACAAAAAATCGAATGTAGGAAGTAATGCGAGTAACCTAGATCGCAGATGCTTTTTTTTTCACATCCCATCTATTAAACTCCTTAACGGTCATAAGCGTATGTGAAAACGAAAAAATTGGCATTTGTAATTGAATCAACAATTGATTGCTGCTTCGTTATTGTTGTTATTATAGCGACAAACCGGTACGCTGATCTCTACTGGCACCTCTGCCCAAATGGTCGTTCGCTCATTAGTGTGAATGGACGTCAAATGGAAAAGAAATATAATGATCTACATCAACGGCAACAGAAGTTAAGCAGTTAAGCAAGTTTTTGCGCTATATTTGCGAAATGAACGAACTCATTCACATTTCAGCTAAATGGGAAAAAATAAGGCACTTGTAAAGCATGAAAGAAAACGCTTCATTTAGGATCACTGTAAATGATATCAAAAAGAGAAAAAAACAAACTGAAATGAGAAAGCGAAATCCCAAAAGTGCGCTGACAGGCCGACTTCTAATGAGAAATCCTTTAAATTCACTACAATAACTGTTGCACATCACCTGTAAGCTAATCATCTGAAACCTCCGCAAGAAGAATACTTCCTTCTCATATCTTCTAGTGCAAGTAGCCTCCTAAGCGCTCAGAAACTGGATGAATTCTAGCTGTTTTAAACAGCGGTTACTGAACAGTGCAATTCGACTGCACAAGAAATGAATACGAATAAATGCTTGGAATAAAAATAAAAATACAACGTTGCACAACAGCAGGAACAACGATAACGACATACTTCCTCGGAACCGAACACTTCGCTACTTTGCACACTGTTAGCAGCGACCTTTTTATAAACGAAATAAAACCCCGCTAAGTTATTTCATACGCATTAGCAAGCGACAAAAAGCGATAAACACTCAATAAAACTTATGGCACTACCCTTAACACAGCGCCTGGCAGCTATATTCTATACGATAACTCGGAAGCCGAGCGTGCACATAAGATTCAATGCGATGAAATAATTAGGCAAAAATTAAAACCCATTATAAAATGGCTGGGAAGGGAGGAGAGAGAAAGCCCTCGGCTTTATTCAGCAATGAACTGTGGCGATTATTTGGCATCCGAATCAGTGACGTGGAGATCAGAATCCGCCTCATCAGAATCGCATTTTACTAGCATCATATCTCGTTCGATAAACCAGGACTGTGTTCAGCAGATCAAAACAAAATTCGCGTTACTGAATTAAAGAAGCATTCACGGCGCTATAGGCAAAACAGCTTATATCCATTTCCAACAGAAATTTTTAGAAGAAGAAAAGTGCACCAACAATATTGCAGAAGTATTAGTTGACAAACGATCCCCAATATAAGAGGTCAACGTAGAAACTGGTGTGCACCTGCTATGAGTAATGTTTTTAAAAGCTAGCATATTACTACTTGCATACATTATGCTTTTAAATGGTAACCTAAAGGATGCCTGTACTTGTCAAACAATGTACTATGGAATAATCGGAAGCAATAAGAAGTAAGATCGGTTTGAAGTGAGAAATTGTTGATTTCGATGAAACAACACGATGACTGCCCGGCAATGAGTGTAGAAAAGGAAGAGAACGTGCAAGCAAAGAGATATTTGAAAGTTGGCCGGATACTGCACAACTAAAGAACGGCAGTGGGTGCAGAGAGAAGCACTCTCGAGTGTGGATAGACAGGGCTCATGAACAGACGCACATTGCACGCTGATAAAAACGAGCGCACAACAAGCCCTTGAGGCGACCAATCAACCGGGCACTGGCTCAGCGAACGGCTGCTTGCTTCCTAAAAAGAACGAATAATGCCCACTGCTGAGCACTGCTCTCAACGATTAAGTCTAGCCGTTTGCACACCACTGCTGCAGCAGCCGCCTCTATTCGACTGCACTGCGAACATAAACATTAGCGGTGCGAGCAGAGCTGCGCAGAACCAAGTCGACATAGCCTTCTCCTAGCCGTGCACGCAAGCACACAGACCAACAGCCTCGGGCGGTCTTCCTTCCTGATCATCTCGGTGTGCAAATGAGCTCCGCGGCTTCGAAATGTTCACGCTGTTTTAGCAATGCAACGCCGGCAGTCTAGTCCCTATTCAAAAGCAGATCGCGTTGCCCCTCACTATCCTCAGCATCGCACCTTGCTCATTCTTCCCCCAAAGGCGAACCTGTGATCAAGAAAATGCTCCATCACTACAAATTTGTTTTCCTTTTTCTCTTATAAAAGGACGTTCAAGCAATTCTTTCAGTAACAAGTGTCAACTCCTCAATTCAGCTCTTTTTGATTCATCAATAAAATGTTACAAAATATAATAGGTTACAATCCACTGCTCGATTCTATAGTAAAATTGCTGGAGCATTTCCAGATTCGCAAATTTCAAAGTATAAAAGATGCGAAGAATGTACAGGATCTTGTGAAAACAAAGTAAAGAAGTGCAACATGTTCACTATTTCGAAAACACGCTCCACCGATTCTATTATTACTAGACCCCCTATACGTGCGCACAACTTCACTTTTGCACTGAGTCCAACGACACTTACTGGATCTTGGCCAGCATTGCCATTTTCCAGCGAGACTGTTTTTAAAAAAGCTATAAGGACTGAATCTCATTTAACTGTTAAATATTAATGTAAGCACGATAATTTTACAGCCCGATATTACAGTCCGGTGCCAAAAAAACACCAACCTACTGGACCACCTCCACGTGACAAAAAAGTAAGTTCTGTTTCACGAATAATCGAAAATTTAGATACGCAGCCCATCTCCAGCTTTTGTGTGAACCTCTTCAAATCAGACGTCTATGACATTACACCCTCCCTTCTTCCTCCTCCCCTCTCTCCTTCCACTTTCCCAATAACGAGATGGACGGCGGGGGCAGGAGTGCTCATGCATGATCGAAAATGTGGCATTGAAAAATGGCAACCGAAGCAATGTCGCCTGGCCATATTTAACATTCCTTTTTTTTGCCCAAGAAACGTTTCGCAGCGAAGCAATGCATAAGAATCCAAATTTAAAGCAGACAGCTCTACATAAGACATTGAAAAATCGCTTCACAGACATTCAAAACAGGGCTTGTAGACGAAAAAAATTAAGAACAATATGGAGCATTGCGAAAGGGACATCTCGTCTTCCATCAAGCATAAAATGATTAAAACATCAATTATGCAGCTAACCTCTGTCTCCCAACCAAAACCAAGTGGTTGCTGAATTTTATCGCAGTACATAAGGAACAATCACTTAAAATTCGCTCAATTTTTAATGTCAAACAGACGGTTAACGGCTGAATGGTTAGGTGTTCTACCACGACTCGCTCCATCGCAGCTCTCTAAAATACTTTACAAGTCTCTCTTTGATGAACGACATCTGACGAAATCTGTAAACTCGAAATTGGATAATATGGGGAACAGGGCGCGACAGAGTGGAGAAAATGCCATTCGTTTTTGAGCGGAAATTTCCAACCGGAAATAAAGAAGCTTTAGACCATATTCTCCGAAAATCATCAAAAAAAGCAAAATTCCAGTCGCCTTAAAGCTGTATACCATGGAACAACGCGTAATTCAGTAAATCAACGATAATCTTTGTTTGGTAAAAGCGTGAGACAAAGCATTTTATCTAGACAGCTTTTCTTAAGATCGGTTTAAACCGACGCGACCGAGGAAATATGCAGACAAAAATGTACATACAAACAGACTGCCAACAATTTCCATGGCGCATTACTGGAACAAGTTCCATTCGAGTGCGATGCACGGAAGCAGTTTATAGCGCTTTTATGGCGACAACTCGCACGAATTTGAGTAAGTGCGCATAAACGGCGTGCGAGTGAAAAAGTGGACAGAGGTGTAGAGGGAAAAGTGAGTTGAGATAAGGTGCATTTGCTGCATACAGACCATTACGTAGGCAACAAATGCGAGCAGCCGTGAAAACTGGTGCGTCATACGGAAAACGAGACGTCATTACAGCTCGCCCCTCTCAATCGAAACTTATCACAACACATAAAACAGACAACGACGCCCTTGACATGCTATTCACCCTTACGATTCCACTCTCCATCTTTCCCATCACCTCCTCACTAGATCACATATAAAAGAAGCATGATCGGCAAATGCGGTATGATTTAAGAGAAATGTGATTTAACTCCTTCCATGAGATGCGTGCACTGATTTCTTGGATAAATGAGAGATATAATTTGTTGAACAAAAGTAATACTACAACAAACAGACGTTGATCGAAGCATGAAAACTTTATTTGCAATCATCAAAAAGAGTGATCGGAATTTCATTATTTAACATTTTTATAGTCGACCGTTACTGAAAAGTTAGCGCAATATTTATCTATAGCAGCGAAAAAAATTTTTCACCGAACAGCAAACCTGTGAGAAAAATGACTAAGGAACAGCGGCGAAACAGTTGAACGTATAATGACGCCAACATTTATAATGCTCGATGTGTGGCAAAGCACAAGCCGCAGACCAGCCAGCCTCTGTTAGAATAAAGTCTTTGTTATAATAACCTCAAAAAAAAGGAAAAAAAATTTGTAGAAGGTTAGATGGCAAACCATTAGCTGAATTCGCATGGAATTTTGCGAAGCGGGCAATTTCTCCTACAATACAGATGCCAGTATCAGATGGGTACCTCAAAAAATGCAAAGCGAATATTCGCAACTAAAGATGGTCACGGCTAGAAAGTCTTAATTTATTGCATATAATGATGCACAACGATATTCAAACGTGGTGATTTCTTAAACTGAAGCTAATTCTGGTCGATATCAAGCCTACGAAGAAAATAACGTACGGCTTTGTCCATACAGCACACATGTGACAAACGATCAAACAGAAGCTTCCGTCTACTGACAGATATATAGAGAAGCGAAATGATCGATTTGAAAAGTGAAAAGGGATAAGCAAGCTCATTTTCGAAAATAAAAGAGCACAAACTGAGATACACCTCCTGCTTGCAATAGGGAAGCGGCTCGCGACCACTCAATGCGCAATGCGGCTGGCCTCTCCTCAAAAACAAGTTCCACACCGACTGGCGACCTGGCATCAGTGACGTCAACGCCAATACATCGTTACTCACAATCAAATGATACATGTGCATGGACCTTCCCTCCCCACGCTCTTGAGAAAAAATCGAAACCAATTTTGGAGACCATTATCACTTACGGGACAATGCTTGCGACTTGCCTATTTCTGCTGCATTTTTCCGCACTGCTTGGCGAGAATTCGAACCTAAGGATAGCAAAAACGCAAACGGAATCAACTGTGAAAAGTTCAGTATCCCCAACGGGCCACTCGTAAACTTCATCACTTATTTCGAACGTTTCGACCGCTGTTACTCAATACTATATTTACTGCTCAACGACCAATGATTCATGTCCGGCAAACATTAAATGGAAAACGTGTACTGCCGCGCAAAACAATACCCGCTCCACGTTACTGTACTCTAAAAGAGAAGCGCTTTAGCTGTTGTGTTTCTCAGACAATGTAACACTTCAGTGCTTGATGAGGCTTCCTAGAAAGTATAAACATTGATGGAAGTTCATGGGAATGGAGGATTGACCGAAACGGTAAAAACATTGCGGTTTATAAGAAACAGTATAAACCCTGAGGTTTATAAGAAACGGTACAATAACAACAACAAGAAGGAGTGTTGAGCTAAGAATGTTTGGAAAAGAACCGACGTCGGTCACTATTAACAGACCGCAACCATGCAAACTGTGGATGCATCTACCACGACGACACATTCACTACTGGGAGATAGTAATATAATATCGTCGCAAACAGTTTCGATCACAAAATGCGAAAAATCAACGCTCCGCAGATTTTCCTCTCTCTCTCCCGCAAAATTCAAGTAAGAGGATTTGTTTCAGGAAGAAAGTTAAAAGAATATGGAGAACGTTGGATGGCTGCGCAACTGCAACGATTCCAAAGGTAATCGTTGCACGTTTTATATCATTTCGATGCATCTTGCGATGTCAATCCGGACGTGTAGGATCAGACAACGCTCGACAACTTCCCTGTTTAAATAACTGACATCAGTGAAATCATGCATAGCGCAGAAATACTGAATCCATACAAATACAGTATTCATATTTTATGAAACTCCGACGACACAATAACTTTTCATAGAGCAGATGCACAGATTTTATAGTGATGCATATTCTTATAAATGAAATAACGATATCGTTAGCACGGCTATACCAAAACGAACTGTACCTCTTGTACCGCAACACAGCACAGTACCACTTTATGTGGAAAAACGTAGCATGACATTCATATTCCTATGAAATTTCTAGAAAGCTTTTCCGAATTTCTCTTCTCTTTTGCTTATCAGTTGTTTGAACATCGTTTCAAACTATTTCTCTTCAAGTGATTCTTTTTCGTGAATAAGAATGTTTTTGGTCCGAATTTATTGTTGGCAAACAGGGCTTTTTTGCTGGCATCACTTTCCCTTCGTGGCCTGCTTCGTCTAAAGAAATCGTTTGAACCATTGCGGGCGTTTGTTTTCGATCATCGTTTAATTTGTTGATTGTTGAAGCATAATCTGACACTTTCCTCAATAACAATACTCTGAGTTTGCCGTTTATTCACAAACACCCACTTTACCATATACAGTGCGCCTCTATGCACTATATATGGTAAAGTGCAAGTTGCAGTACTGTGCAAGCTGCAAGTTGCAGTACAGTAAAAAAAAGGTTTACTTTTGGTACATTTGGTCAAGACATTCAGAACTGTATTGACATTTTTTCTTTGGCGATGGATAAAATGGCGACGAAATCATGCGTGCACTGTCGTGAAATCTGTGAAATGTGTGCTTTGGTAGTGTTCCATGAAAAAATGGACTCTTTTTGCGGGTGTTATATGCAGGTTTGTTGCACTATGGTGCCACGAATGAAAATGTACTGTGCGCGTAGGTTCAGATTCGCATAAATATGCATGCATAACAATAATTCACCGATTTGGATTCTGAACTTCGAGTTTTCATTTTTGTTCTCTATTTTCATCATTTGTTTTCCTCCTATAGAAACCGACATGAATCATTCGTTCGTAAGAGGTTAAGCATTCCTCTTTGAGGTCAGGCGTTCCTCTTTTAATCTAAACTCAATTCACGATGCAAATAAAAAAAGGAGGAAAGATGAACTGTGTTATATTTGATTGATGGAAGTGTTGAACAACGAAACGCGTCGACTCGACTTCCGAGATGGTCTTTTGAGAAAACTAACTACAAGGAGAAAAAATACGTGCCAACATACAGATGCAAGTGAACGTAGCTTTTAATTCGGATAAACTGAAACTCCAGAGAAATCAATGAAGTTTTCGATCTATAAACATAGCAGGTCTCCTATAAAACAAAGGAAACGAAATCATGTGCTCATTCTCATGACAGACAGTCGCTACACTCAACTCATTCTAACGGCACCGTAATCTACTTGGATCAGAGCAGAGTTCAAGAGAGGGTCTGAGCAATCTGGCAAAACTAGTTGTTCGGAGATCGTTAGAGATCACGCCACTAGGATTATATGCGGCTCTTTCGCTCAAGAGGTGAAACAATTATGTGGAACGGCATAAACATACATAGTGCAAGCAGCGATTAGCCTCATCCCTCATGGGGTAGAGACAGAAGCATGTGAAAGAGGAAGATGTAGACCTAAAGAGCAACGGAACATCTCGGTACGGCACTTCCATAAAATGGAGGTGCCGTGGCAACCTCCATAATTCATAATTCATAACCTCCATAATACAAGGGAACAAGGGAACCTCCATAAAATGGTCAGCAAGGCACCAAGCTATGGCATAGAAAACCTAGCCATCTCTCGCACATTTAATTCTCAGCGAGGATAATCAACTTCCCGGCCAACTGCGCAAATCTGTAGAGAATAGGCGACGCGACGACAAACATGGCACCTAGGATGGAAATGCAGTTATCCTTTAAGCACAATATTCATGGGCCCACTGATAAGGCAAAGCCGGACAAAGACACAAGCAATGACAATACTTTTCACCGTGAACGATGAATCAACTACACCTTAAGACACTAATAAATTTTTCGCATCTTTTAATCAAATTTTGCATTTTTTCTCAATACGGACGACGTTGAATGAGCCAGAGAAGCCCGAAATATCAACCAAACGAGATCGGCCGATTCCTTCTGAGAAGCGAACGTGCTCGAAAAGCGACAAGAAACAAACAATTTAATAGGAAATGTGGACAACGATCTGAAAGGGTTTCCTAAGACAAAAATTGATGTGTTGCAGAACCAGTCTTTTTATGATTCACTTGGTCTCTTTAGCAGGTAGACCGTCAATCACGACATATGACATTATGTTAAAAATGGTCAACATGCCAGTCATTCAAAACGGTGGCTCAGAGTTCTAGAAAATTGAGCAGAAGAATGCAAAATAATTCTTTAATGAAATAAAACCTCTATTATTTATTTGCGTTCAAAAAATATCACTGCGAAACCTTCGATACGGCTATAAACGCTTACAGTTTACAACCTCAACCGTGCTTAACTCTTATAAAGGATGTCGAAAATTTTGAAAGATTCGAACATTTCATTCAATAGACAGTATCCTTTGTTTAAAAGATACTGCAATAATAAAATAATGTCAACTTCTTGTTATGAAAAAAACAACCATCTGGGCAGTTCTCTGAGCTCCCCCGCCTCTGTTTTCGAAACCTATAGATGGCGAAGTGATGAGGCCATCTAAACTTCCCAGACTTTCCAAAACCCTACCAACCTCAACGTTTAATCGCACCGGGCGGAAGTAAACCTTGAAAATATCATCGCACATGAAAAAAGAAAGCGAGCTAATGCAGAACAAGCACAAAAAGGCAAACCTGTGTAATCAAAACCTTCCCTCTTCGTATACTGTTCACCTATGTCTAACCCGAACAACTTTTAAACAAATGATTCTTTTCCTGTTCCCCTCAAATCTCCGGCAAGTGCTCCAATCATTTTAAAAAGAAGGAATGGCTGCGACTTTGACGATACTCAGGCAATCCACTTACAATTTTCGAACAAACTTTTAAGGTCCCAAATTTTCAATTTTTGTGCGACTTCAACCTTAGATTAGAAGTGATGTTCAGATGTTGTTTTAACTCCTCAAATATACCTTAAAAGCAAACATGGAGCAACTAAGTGACGTGCAGTACTTACGACTCATCCTATCATGAGACATAAAAATAAATCGCTTTGGCTAACACATCTCTTTTTAGGATGAAGAACGCTCGCTTCCCGATTTACTTACGATTTCAGCCAAGACATTTGTCAATCGTTTCAATCAAATGCATAAATAACAGTTCATGAATTTAAGCGCGGATTAACTGCATATCTGAACTTATGCGCCGTGTATATGTGTACAGGTTACCAACTGTTAACTTCAATACTTCGGTGCTCAAGCCTTCCTGTGGACTGTAACTCTAAATTTACTTGCCTCAATGGTTCCTAAGTGACCGTCTAGCTGCGTAGCGTCTACTAAATCGACTGATCGTGAGCTGAGTACGATCAGTTCTTGCAACCTGTCAATGAACTGTTTTAAGCGTATGATTTGCTAGTAAATAATTCTAGTGTGGAAGTAAATAACTGAAATCAGAAAAACTTTGATGGGACAATCATTAGTTATCACACAACAACAATTCATTAACGCAACTACAGCGTTTTTCCAACTTAACCTACATTTGTCGTTCATAATGGCAAATGAAGTAACCAATTAATGTACGTGTGTGCAACCACTTCTCGTAACACTGTTGCATTAAGAAGAGCTATTTCAGGCTGGGAAAGTGATTGGCCAATAGCCAAACGTTGAAATGAATAACTGATGAAATCTCATTGCAGAAACATGATGGAGTAGAATCCTTGATGTCCTTTACAATCCCCCAACTTCCGCAATTTCTGCACAATGCTTGCGAAACTTTGCATGCAAAAGTAGCACCGTTGGAATGGCAGAGAATTGTTGTTAACATCAGCGGCCGGAGCAAAGATTGTCACTACCACCTGACGAATGAGCACAGATGTGGAGGAGGATTATTGATGCAGGCTGCATCAGCACAACGTAGCACTCTTGGGTGGTCCTGGCCGCAGATGTCTCGTACCGCAGTGGTTAGTTACTTCATTACAAGTGGCTAACGGCTTTTTACATCGGAAATATCAATAGCTACTGTCACTTCCACAGTTCCGCCTACCACGACAGGAAGTCACTATTTCAACAGGACAAAGTCACCAATGGCAAACTGTTGCAGTATTTCGCCTCATGGAATTTCTTAGTTCTTATAATTTGGTGGGCGGAGAACGCAAACTGCTTCAAACCACCGTATGCGGGAATGGCCTGCTGCCCTCAATTTACACAAATGGGACACACGTCGTTCGACCGAAGATATTCCTGCCACAACTCCTACCGCCCACTTGCGTTAACCATTCAAAGCGGCACCAACAACAGCACCATTAGAAAAGGAAAAGTCATCATCAACTCTACTTTCATCGAGTTTTCTCAAACCCCAGCACCATCGGCCTACGCAATGGGAAAAAGGACGACCCGTTTGGTGAATATGCTTGCCGATGTTTAAGATGGGTTCTAGCTTTCAAACCAGTTTGCACAATTATTTGCTACCTACAGTCAAAAACACCTTAGCCAACAGGTAGTCTTAGGAAACTTACACAGCCAAAAAACAATTCAACTGGAGGAGACCAATCGTGCTTGAAGTGTTACCTCCCATTAATAAGACGCAATATAGCTGCAAGAGAGGAGATTGCAGGCAGACCGGCCAACAGCCAAATAAACTATTTCTGATCACTCCAAAAGAATAAGGCTGGTTTTCAAGAGTCCGAAACGTGCTATCAGAGCGATGAGTGAAGTTCTGTTGTTAAAATATCGAAAAAACCTACACTACTGAATTAATCTCAAATGTAAATGGAAAAAATTATAGCGGCTAAGACTTGGAAAATACCTATAGCGTATTAAGTAAACCACTGTAGAGAATAGACTGTCCAGGCAGTCAGCAACTTCGTTCAACATCAACGCGATTCATTAGTGAAATCAATGTAGACGCATATTGGCGACAAATTTGTGCGCGAAGTGAACGGGAATGATAGGAAATGTACAACAAGAATGGGTAAGCACAAACGCGTTCGTCTCAAATAGAACACAAATGGTTTCGCCAAAAAAGATGAACGCATCCTCCCAAAACAGCTGTCACTCTACATTGATGTGCACAACAATTGTTTAGCTTAGCGAAGTTCAGAACAAAAAAAGCCTAAGAAATAAGCAGCTGGCAATGGTGGTGACCGTGGCGGAAACAACGCGATATATGGTAATAAATTTTGCGTGAACAACAATAACTGTAGGCGACGCGGTGGACAAAATTCAACCAAACACTGTAGAGATTTACAGAAAAGAAATACGCACATCCTTTTCAACAATCCTAAAAGTTTCTTGATGCAAAATAGATGTGCGCAAATCACTGGAACTTGTGTTGCGATACAGCCATTCCATTCCAGTTAAGGCGATCAAGCCTGTAAAGAACTATGACGTGTTTTCGAAGTTTCTCTTTGCATTTTCCCACCCAAAAACTTAACAAACGCAATCAACCTTTTGCAGTCAGAAAACTAAACGTACGACTTTAAATAGACGAGCAGATGTATATCATGTTTTTCTTTCGACTTGGCTCCCTTTAAGAATTCCGAAAAGGAGCATACCACGTGGTTTTAATTTGAAGTTATACGATAACGCAGCCGACAAAAGGATGCGTAGCGCACATCTCTTTGATGATTGGATAAATTGCTCATTTGATGACTGCTCGTCGGATATATAGAACCTGCGCTTTTTTAACCTATGCAGTTACGCACTTTAACATATGGTTTTTCTCCTTTTACGAGAAAGTGACGCAGGAGAGACTTGGTGTACACATTGAAACTTTGTAGCGAAGTCATAATTAGACCATTAACAGATGCACAGGGAACCATGAAAAAAAGAGCATTTCTTTTTCAGAAAAATTATAAAGCGTGCCTGAGAACTGGAAGGTCAAGCGCTTTCCGCGATTCCATTTAAAACAGTGCAAAATAAATGGTCGAAAGCAAATGAAGAACGATTAGCTACGTACAAATAGTTGCGCTCAATCTGACACCAAACAATCACCTTTGACGCGCAATGTGAAAAGCTAGTGGTGAGATGATCTATTCACGAGATTACAAATCTTGCAATCCCTGTTCCCGGATTTCCATACTTCTTTCCACAAAACTATTAAGTTCTCGTGAACACATTCACATTCCAAATCGTCTTTAACGCAAAACGAATTCTGTAAAATTCTACATCACAAATGAAATCTATAGCATTTCCGTTCGGGGAACTGAACTTATTTTCGCCTAACTTTCCCACTTTGTTTTTTTCATGCGCTGTAACTCTTCCATAAATCCACGAATCGTTTTATACTTTTTATCCAGAGCCCCCGCAAAACGTTAAACCAGCATTTTAAAATCCTTCGTAAAATATGTTTAAAGGTTCGCTGTCAACTTTGGAGTATCATAGTTCTTTGTTCCTGTACAGGAAACTGGAAGGTAGCTGTATATCACGTATATTTCATTTCAACTAGCGGCTTTGCGATGAAATACTTATGCACGTTTTCTGTAGCAGCGAAGACTGCCGCAAAGTTCTCATTGCCTACGACAGCAAAATTAATGTAACCTTCGTTCTGCATGCTGCAGTACGAACACAGTTAACGAGAAATGATACCAAGCAAGTAGAGCACAACTTCCCCAAAATTGAGTCCAGCAGAAAGAAAAACAGCAAACGAAAATATGAAAATCACATTGCATGCCGAGAAGCCATTAGGAGAAAGAAAAAAAAGCAGAGAAGCTAAACAAAAATCCAAACACAAAGCGGAACAGAGTTCTTGAAGAACAAAAAAAGATTTCTTAGAAAACATCAGAAAACGTTTAAAAAAATTTTTTTAAAATTTTCGTAGTGGTCAGATTTTGCGGTAACTTGTAGTCAAGGAAATGTGGAGTGATAGCGAGAATGAGGGAGGAAGAGAAAGAAATGGAGAAACCAGCTCATGAACAGCTCTAAACTGTTCCACTCTCCACTGAAACCATTAAATTTTCAAATAAAATGCGTCACCAAAACAACAGTGTCGTCCACGATATTATATCCTACAATACTTTTCCGTCTCCTATATGTAAAAGTTTTTCAAGAATGATGCATAATAGACGAAATCAGAAGCGATTACCTGATACTTTTCCTTTTGACGATATTCTGCGAGACAGAGGGCGAAGAAGGGTCGACAAGAGGGCGATCTGTTGAACATGATGCTGCCACGCCATCTGCAAAGAGTACATTAAATTATCAGGCACTCAGAAATACGATACACATCGTCAGTATTTGTGAAGTGATATGTAATCTGTTTAAGATCATTATGTGCTTCGCGCAACTTCTTTCAACAACCAACTCTCTCTGTACCTCAACCACACCGAAACTATTTCGCAACCCTTGAAAAACTTGAAAAAAAGCAATTCGCAAAACCAATCAAAACATACTATAAGGAATTTTCTAGCACCCTCTTGTACTTTGCGGATTGGAAGCGCAGCTGTCAGGATCATTATATTTCGAAACCAGATAGGAGACAATAATATTAACTTTATTAATCAGCATCACCATTAACAATGCTGAAACACAGGTGGAACGCTGAGAGAGATACGACTTCCTAGCAAGGAAATCGAAGTGGGGGAAACAGACCTAAAGTAGCAGCGTCGCAGAAAACATCACCGAGATATTCTTGATCATCGCACGATCCGTAAGCAATCCAATCGCTGCGACAATGGTGAAGTACTAACTAATAGTAAAGATTATGAAAGCAATGAAAAATGAATCATTTCAGTTATGGTCGATAGGGAATGGGAACAGATTTAACGCCTTTCACCCGAATCACAGTATGCTGCGAAGTAAGATTAACGCAGGTACATCTGGTCATGTATCCGAACATCTTCCTTACAAGTTGCCCATGCGCCTGCCTTGACGCGACAACACCGCAATACAACAGTGCAACCTCCACGACCATTGAGGCTTGTTAGTTACAGTGGTTTTATAGTGTTCTTCGAAACTGACGCGCACCTCTCCAATTTGCTCTACCGCTACACCAAAGAAACCCTCCAACAACCTGCTCGAATGTCTGCTTTGCAATCTGTGCTCTATCTCTGCCCTTAACGGTTAACGAAAAACCCAATCAGATCTCTGCCGTTCCGTTAACCGATAGTAACGATCAATACATTACCTCTTCCCTCCCATCAACCGTAACTGGGAAGGGAAGCCGCAAGTTGTTGTCCAAATACGGGCTGAGGTCGCAACTGATTTGAAAAAAAAAAATTAAAGAAAAAGAATAAGAAAGACAAAAAGTCAAAGAAAAAACAAGATGGCAAAACTGGTGCTGCTGAAAACCAAATCGCAACCAAGTGCAGCCAAGTCCTAAAATTGGGGACGGTGAGCTCTCAAGTGCGGTAATAACCTTCAAATCTAAGGGCGCAAAATCCCCTACACATACCACCATGTATAAAGTACTATCTACATATGCATGTCAAAAAATATTTTCTCTCGCTATTTTCACAACAGCGTGTAAATTTACTGCATAGAAGAAACAAACCGATTCATGCTGTCGTTTAGTAACGACATTACTCCGCTATACCGCAAAAAAAGCTAAAATATGCAAATGTTGTATCTGGAGGTACTAGAAAGACAATTCCTTAGGAAAACAATTACAATCAGATGTTCCAGACTAAGATTTCAGAATCTTATTGCAATCACTATTATCGGATATTAAGGCAGCATGGAACTAGATAGGAACGGACGCATGGGGACGGATAAGGGTTACTGTGATGACATAAATGCGAGCGGGATGCTTTGCGTATCGATAATTGTGAAACTGTCGAACACGCCACCCATAATGTGGTCCAGAGGATAAAATAAAGTTACAGTTCGTTTCGCCCTCAAGCATAACATAGTCAGGATTTAAGGTTCGTCATCACAGATCCTCCGCTCTCCACTCCCAACTTTAGACTGCCACATCCACAAGCAATGCCAACCGTTACAACCTATCGATGACGACATCTTCGAATCGTTGCCAAGACTAATCGTCGTTTCAAGATCAGCCTATTGTGCAGGCGCGCAAACAATTTCTAAAGCCAGGTTAATATTTGCTTTGGTTACTGCTGACCTCAAATTATCCACGCCTGATTAAGAATGGGCACCCGATAAGAAGAGAATGGCCCCGCAGCTTTGGAGCACTTCAGCAGCGATATCTCTGCTCGCTCCTTAACCCATCTTTCTTTGCCCCGTGAAAAACGCAAAACGATGACTTTAAATTCATATCCAGTATCAGAACACACGTTGCGCAAGCTTCAATCGCGCTAATAAAGCTTTAAATTGATGTTAAATTCGGTGACAAAAGAAAATTTGGTGTTTTGTTGCCGTGCCGCACCGATCTCAATTTCGCTTCATTAAAACACTTTCTACGTGAACGAGCTATAAAGCGCATGCTAAATTCTGTGAAAGCTTATTAAAAATCTACGCATGAAAGTACTCGTCAGAAGAGATCATTCCTGAAGACGGCTAGCAATTATTCAGATTAAGAAAAGCTCGTAAACCAACAAGGTACTGCGAACCGTAAAATGGGCTGCCGTTTCGTCAACGCAGTGATAAAAAACAGCTAAGAAAATTTCTAAGGCCCATAAAAATGGAACAGAACGATGATGCTCTTTTGAAGGCAATGAAAAAAAGGCATAGACAAACCGAACAACTATAACGAATTTCAATGTGACTCGATCGAAAAAGTGAATTCGAACAGCTATCGTTTTTTTCTTGCATCTATCTGGGATATTTTCATGGATTCTCATCAAGCGTATCGTAATGAATCCAATCCAGTGAGCAAAATAACAGTAAAATTCTGAAATTACTGGCTCTGAATCGCTCCTCGTCGGTTCTCCATAAACCATCCCCTGCACATGACAAGCTTCAGCTAAAAATTAATGCGTCATTAAATGAAAAAAAAAAAGAATAAGAGGGACGAAATAAAAGAACAGCAGAAATGATTCTGCAAAAAGAGCAAAAGCGGACGCAGCAACAAGCTCAAGTAAACGCATCTCGAAAGTACTTGTGATTGCAATGCGCAAACATTTGCTAAGAGTAGCGCAAAAAATATGCAATGCAAGAGTTGAAGTGTACGCGAGTTGAAGTGTACGCGACGCAGCGAACCTCAAGCCTAATTGCTCATTTCAACGCTTTGCCCACCAGTAAACTGCAAACCGACTTGCTACTCTGCTTGACTAGCATAAAGACGTTCACCATTCACATCTTTCAGCATAATGCTAGCTCAATCAGTCACCAATTCTCCCCTCACATGATGTTGTGCCGCAGTGCAACCGAAACAACTTAAAAGCCAATTTTTTGCGCTCGTCTTGGTAATTTATAAATTACTATGAGTTTAGTGGGAATCGCATAGGCGATGTAACAGCTACACTTACGGCCTCAGACAACAAAAGTTTAATGAAATTTGCTCTAGCCAAAATACAGCCATTCCATTCCAGTTAAGGCGATCAAGCCTGTAAAGAACTATGACGTGTTTTCGAAGTTTCTCTTTGCATTTTCCCACCCAAAAACTTAACAAACGCAATCAACCTTTTGCAGTCAGAAAACTAAACGTACGACTTTAAATAGACGAGCAGATGTATATCATGTTTTTCTTTCGACTTGGCTCCCTTTAAGAATTCCGAAAAGGAGCATACCACGTGGTTTTAATTTGAAGTTATACGATAACGCAGCCGACAAAAGGATGCGTAGCGCACATCTCTTTGATGATTGGATAAATTGCTCATTTGATGACTGCTCGTCGGATATATAGAACCTGCGCTTTTTTAACCTATGCAGTTACGCACTTTAACATATGGTTTTTCTCCTTTTACGAGAAAGTGACGCAGGAGAGACTTGGTGTACACATTGAAACTTTGTAGCGAAGTCATAATTAGACCATTAACAGATGCACAGGGAACCATGAAAAAAAGAGCATTTCTTTTTCAGAAAAATTATAAAGCGTGCCTGAGAACTGGAAGGTCAAGCGCTTTCCGCGATTCCATTTAAAACAGTGCAAAATAAATGGTCGAAAGCAAATGAAGAACGATTAGCTACGTACAAATAGTTGCGCTCAATCTGACACCAAACAATCACCTTTGACGCGCAATGTGAAAAGCTAGTGGTGAGATGATCTATTCACGAGATTACAAATCTTGCAATCCCTGTTCCCGGATTTCCATACTTCTTTCCACAAAACTATTAAGTTCTCGTGAACACATTCACATTCCAAATCGTCTTTAACGCAAAACGAATTCTGTAAAATTCTACATCACAAATGAAATCTATAGCATTTCCGTTCGGGGAACTGAACTTATTTTCGCCTAACTTTCCCACTTTGTTTTTTTCATGCGCTGTAACTCTTCCATAAATCCACGAATCGTTTTATACTTTTTATCCAGAGCCCCCGCAAAACGTTAAACCAGCATTTTAAAATCCTTCGTAAAATATGTTTAAAGGTTCGCTGTCAACTTTGGAGTATCATAGTTCTTTGTTCCTGTACAGGAAACTGGAAGGTAGCTGTATATCACGTATATTTCATTTCAACTAGCGGCTTTGCGATGAAATACTTATGTACGTTTTCTGTAGCAGCGAAGACTGCCGCAAAGTTCTCATTGCCTACGACAGCGAAATTAATGTAACCTTCGTTGTGCATGCTGCAGTACGAACACAGTTAACGAGAAATGATACCAAGCAAGTAGAGCACAACTTCCCCAAAATTGAGTCCAGCAGAAAGAAAAACAGCAAACGAAAATATGAAAATCACATTGCATGCCGAGAAGCCATTAGGAGAAAGAAAAAAAAGCAGAGAAGCTAAACAAAAATCCAAACACAAAGCGGAACAGAGTTCTTGAAGAACAAAAAAAGATTTCTTAGAAAACATCAGAAAACGTTTAAAAAAATTTTTTTAAAATTTTCGTAGTGGTCAGATTTTGCGGTAACTTGTAGTCAAGGAAATGTGGAGTGATAGCGAGAATGAGGGAGGAAGAGAAAGAAATGGAGAAACCAGCTCATGAACAGCTCTAAACTGTTCCACTCTCCACTGAAACCATTAAATTTTCAAATAAAATGCGTCACCAAAACAACAGTGTCGTCCACGATATTATATCCTACAATACTTTTCCGTCTCCTATATGTAAAAGTTTTTCAAGAATGATGCATAATAGACGAAATCAGAAGCGATTACCTGATACTTTTCCTTTTGACGATATTCTGCGAGACAGAGGGCGAAGAAGGGTCGACAAGAGGGCGATCTGTTGAACATGATGCTGCCACGCCATCTGCAAAGAGTACATTAAATTATCAGGCACTCAGAAATACGATACACATCGTCAGTATTTGTGAAGTGATATGTAATCTGTTTAAGATCATTATGTGCTTCGCGCAACTTCTTTCAACAACCAACTCTCTCTGTACCTCAACCACACCGAAACTATTTCGCAACCCTTGAAAAACTTGAAAAAAAGCAATTCGCAAAACCAATCAAAACATACTATAAGGAATTTTCTAGCACCCTCTTGTACTTTGCGGATTGGAAGCGCAGCTGTCAGGATCATTATATTTCGAAACCAGATAGGAGACAATAATATTAACTTTATTAATCAGCATCACCATTAACAATGCTGAAACACAAGTGGAACGCTGAGAGAGATACGACTTCCTAGCAAGGAAATCGAAGTGGGGGAAACAGACCTAAAGTAGCAGCGTCGCAGAAAACATCACCGAGATATTCTTGATCATCGCACGATCCGTAAGCAATCGCTGCGACAATGGTGAAGTACTAACTAATAGTAAAGATTATGAAAGCAATGAAAAATGAATCATTTCAGTTATGGTCGATAGGGAATGGGAACAGATTTAACGCCTTTCACCCGAATCACAGTATGCTGCGAAGTAAGATTAACGCAGGTACATCTGGTCATGTATCCGAACATCTTCCTTACAAGTTGCCCATGCGCCTGCCTTGACGCGACAACACCGCAATACAACAGTGCAACCTCCACGACCATTGAGGCTTGTTAGTTACAGTGGTTTTATAGTGTTCTTCGAAACTGACGCGCACCTCTCCAATTTGCTCTACCGCTACACCAAAGAAACCCTCCAACAACCTGCTCGAATGTCTGCTTTGCAATCTGTGCTCTATCTCTGCCCTTAACGGTTAACGAAAAACCCAATCAGATCTCTGCCGTTCCGTTAACCGATAGTAACGATCAATACATTACCTCTTCCCTCCCATCAACCGTAACTGGGAAGGGAAGCCGCAAGTTGTTGTCCAAATACGGGCTGAGGTCGCAACTGATTTGAAAAAAAAAAATTAAAGAAAAAGAATAAGAAAGACAAAAAGTCAAAGAAAAAACAAGATGGCAAAACTGGTGCTGCTGAAAACCAAATCGCAACCAAGTGCAGCCAAGTCCTAAAATTGGGGACGGTGAGCTCTCAAGTGCGGTAATAACCTTCAAATCTAAGGGCGCAAAATCCCCTACACATACCACCATGTATAAAGTACTATCTACATATGCATGTCAAAAAATATTTTCTCTCGCTATTTTCACAACAGCGTGTAAATTTACTGCATAGAAGAAACAAACCGATTCATGCTGTCGTTTAGTAACGACATTACTCCGCTATACCGCAAAAAAAGCTAAAATATGCAAATGTTGTATCTGGAGGTACTAGAAAGACAATTCCTTAGGAAAACAATTACAATCAGATGTTCCAGACTAAGATTTCAGAATCTTATTGCAATCACTATTATCGGATATTAAGGCAGCATGGAACTAGATAGGAACGGACGCATGGGGACGGATAAGGGTTACTGTGATGACATAAATGCGAGCGGGATGCTTTGCGTATCGATAATTGTGAAACTGTCGAACACGCCACCCATAATGTGGTCCAGAGGATAAAATAAAGTTACAGTTCGTTTCGCCCTCAAGCATAACATAGTCAGGATTTAAGGTTCGTCATCACAGATCCTCCGCTCTCCACTCCCAACTTTAGACTGCCACATCCACAAGCAATGCCAACCGTTACAACCTATCGATGACGACATCTTCGAATCGTTGCCAAGACTAATCGTCGTTTCAAGATCAGCCTATTGTGCAGGCGCGCAAACAATTTCTAAAGCCAGGTTAATATTTGCTTTGGTTACTGCTGACCTCAAATTATCCACGCCTGATTAAGAATGGGCACCCGATAAGAAGAGAATGGCCCCGCAGCTTTGGAGCACTTCAGCAGCGATATCTCTGCTCGCTCCTTAACCCATCTTTCTTTGCCCCGTGAAAAACGCAAAACGATGACTTTAAATTCATATCCAGTATCAGAACACACGTTGCGCAAGCTTCAATCGCGCTAATAAAGCTTTAAATTGATGTTAAATTCGGTGACAAAAGAAAATTTGGTGTTTTGTTGCCGTGCCGCACCGATCTCAATTTCGCTTCATTAAAACACTTTCTACGTGAACGAGCTATAAAGCGCATGCTAAATTCTGTGAAAGCTTATTAAAAATCTACGCATGAAAGTACTCGTCAGAACAGATCATTCCTGAAGACGGCTAGCAATTATTCAGATTAAGAAAAGCTCGTAAACCAACAAGGTACTGCGAACCGTAAAATGGGCTGCCGTTTCGTCAACGCAGTGATAAAAAACAGCTAAGAAAATTTCTAAGGCCCATAAAAATGGAACAGAACGATGATGCTCTTTTGAAGGCAATGAAAAAAAGGCATAGACAAACCGAACAACTATAACGAATTTCAATGTGACTCGATCGAAAAAGTGAATTCGAACAGCTATCGTTTTTTTCTTGCATCTATCTAGGATATTTTCATGGATTCTCATCAAGCGTATCGTAATGAATCCGATCCAGTGAGCAAAATAACAGTAAAATTCTGAAATTACTGGCTCTGAATCGCTCCTCGTCGGTTCTCCATAAACCATCCCCTGCACATGACAAGCTTCAGCTAAAAATTAATGCGTCATTAAATGAAAAAAAAAAAGAATAAGAGGGACGAAATAAAAGAACAGCAGAAATGATTCTGCAAAAAGAGCAAAAGCGGACGCAGCAACAAGCTCAAGTAAACGCATCTCGAAAGTACTTGTGATTGCAATGCGCAAACATTTGCTAAGAGTAGCGCAAAAAATATGCAATGCAAGAAAAGCTGAGACCTGCGAGTTGAAGTGTACGCGACGCAGCGAACCTCAAGCCTAATTGCTCATTTCAACGCTTTGCCCACCAGTAAACTGCAAACCGACTTGCTACTCTGCTTGACTAGCATAAAGACGTTCACCATTCACATCTTTCAGCATAATGCTAGCTCAATCAGTCACCAATTCTCCCCTCACATGATGTTGTGCCGCAGTGCAACCGAAACAACTTAAAAGCCAATTTTTTGCGCTCGTCTTGGTAATTTATAAATTACTATGAGTTTAGTGGGAATCGCATAGGCGATGTAACAGCTACACTTACGGCCTCAGACAACAAAAGTTTAATGAAATTTGCTCTAGCCAAAGGGACTTGCTTATTCCAACTGATACGGCCTCAATTCTCCTCATATCCCGTTTGCAATCATGATTCGTGAGCATAAAACCAATCTCTACCGCCTGTACGGGCCTCGCAATTTACGTGTATAGTCGAGTCACTGCAGATCAGAATTTCTGAACAGAATGAAAAGAACAGCTCAGTAAACACCAACAAGTGCTGTACCTTCCTTCGCAATCACGAGTTTCCTCGAACTGATCACAGTGATCGATTTGAACACCGAAAAAGTTTTATTAAGACTGCAAAAATTTCGCATCACACATGAAAAAAAATCTCATGATAAGCTATGTTGCCATAAGTTTCATAAGGATTCTTTATTCAGGGTTCTCATGCTTCGTCCAGAACACGTTCAAAAGATGTTTTATTTTCACAAAGCTTTATTAATCATGCCAAAAATGTTGAAAAAAAAAGAATGGCCCGCACGATGCAAGAGTGAATATGCGCTGAAAAAGAACATTCTTTCCGTCTCGACGAAACTTTATCCTCTTTGAGCCGATTACGCAGTCTTTAAACTAATATCTATCAGATTTCGTAGAAGAGTTCATCTCGTATTTCCATGATACGTTCCCATCGCTAATGCTTTTAGAAACTCCCGTTTTTAGCTGTGATAACGAAATTTCCACTCAATAGCAAGAATTATTAAGCGCGCTTCGAACACATCGCTAAGTTTGCGAACATCCAAACTTCTGCGGAAGTTAGAAAATAATTTCGGCAACAGAGATTTGTTCTTTTTCAGAGACAACGAAACGATAAAATAACAAGAGCGAATGAGGTAAACATTCTGAACAAACCGAAACGACTCCGGCCAAGAGTAGTGCGTGCTGGGGCACCAATGTAGTTAGCATCGTCAAGCACATCCTCAGAAACACTGCGCTCGTTGCCGCGTGAGCTCGATGAAGTACTCGAGAACCAACGGCGATGGAACGCGAACGACCATCGTTGCCTACGGGAGCCCTTCTCGTCGGAAGGCGACTGGTTATGTGAGGACGGGATGCTGCTTACGCTCGTTTCCACGGTACGTGAACGCTTCATTGCGCAGTTCGTGTTCGCGTTTGTAATGCACGTCAACTGTACGATTAACAACGTGCAGCATCAACAGCAAAATTAATGCGCTTGTTTTATGCGCTAAGAGTAACCCACTATGGGCCTACAAACATGAATACGGAATTGGAATGGTGAATGATGATCCAGAAAAACACATCGAAAAGAGCAGCTCGCTCGTCGTGCACCAAGCCAGGCAAATACGGCTAACAAGAGGCAAACCGACAATGACGCATGGCGACGCAAGTGCCCCACGCTGATTAGTAAATTAAGGTAGTTTGGTGTGGCGACGAGAAGGCAACATTCGACGAAAGCCTACGGATCGGACGCAGCACGCCACCAGCACCGCATACAGCACTCCGCTTGCGAGTGCAATCCGCTCAGCTAACGGCGGCCGATCTCAAGCCGAAGCCAAAGTTGAAGGGAGGCTGTGGCGACGAGAAGGCAACATTCGACGAAAGCCTACGGATCGGACGCAGCACGCCACCAGCACCGCATACAGCACTCCGCTTGCGAGTGCAATCCGCTCAGCTAACGGCGGCCGATCTCAAGCCGAAGCCAAAGTTGAAGGGAGGCGCGCCTCGCAGAACCGAACCGGAGCGGAGACGACACGAGCAAATAAAAGCGTGCCTCTGCCCCGCACGCACAACCTCTCACCAGAAGCTGCAACGAACGCTTCGATCAGTGCACCTTGCACATCAGTCCCAAGTGTGCCTTAGTACGCTGCTGGCTGCCTATCCTTTACATATTCCATACCAAACAAAATCTTGCGCCCTCTACCACCCACTTCTATCTGCAAACAGCGCATCATACTCCATTGACAATGCACTGACGCACGCATGCTCATCGTGCTACACTCTCATCGGCAATTCCCATGATTCATCCGCTTCGATATCAGTTCGACTACAAACTTCACTGCTCGACGTATAGCGTATTGCATACTCCAGTCACGACCTCCAACCCGCAGCTCTTCAAATACCCACTTCAAATCATTACTCCTCTCTAACTTTTGTGAATCCCATGAATCCCACTGCACAATCACCGCGTTTGATATCGCACCTTGTTTTAAAAAAAACCGCTGCAATCTTTTAAAGATATCGAATAACGCTGCCCGAAATTCCGGTGGCTGCGTAGAAGAAGGAGATGTGGAAGGGACGAGAAGGGGTAATCACCATCAAAGATTGGATCTTAGATCACAGTTTGCCTCATCGTTGACATTCCACATACATTTCCGATCACTTCCACATGCTTAATTAAATACAAAGAAAGCATGTACGACATGCATATTTATGAAAGGGATGCAAAGGCAGCTGTAATTTCATCGATTCGCGTCATCGATGCAACTGACAATCACGTCCACACATGATTGTTGTGACCGGTTTCGGAACGCCTGGTGGTCAGCCTGCTCGCGATCCGTTAGATAAGCAGCCGGGAGTTGAACGCGAGCCTCTTCGCATATCAGGCGAAGGCTCTACCGCTGAGCTACTGCCACCCTCATATGAAGGAGGGTGCTAACGAAAAATCAGGGAATTTTTTAAAGCAGTTATAAATCGAAGCAAAAGATTCCCGAAAGTTCAACCCCTTGCATAGGAAGCCTCTCAAAGCATAGTGTACTCAGCCCAAGTAAGCAGCCGAACAGGTTTTAAGAAGTTTCCATCAATCTTCACTGAAAAATTGAATGTCGTCCGCCCGGTCATCATTCCACAATTCAGATGAACCAGCTTTCGCAAAGGGTGAATGGATCTGCTGACGAAAATAAACGGGCGTGATCGAAAGCATATTACGAAACTGGTGAACTACAGAGAAGATAATCAATCAAAGACAACATTACAGTGCGTCTGACAGACTACTGATGGATGGATAAAACTCAGCTAGCACTCAGCATAATCTGACGCTCAGCTTGGCAAAAAAAGGCAACACTAACAACCACACATGGCTTATCCTCTTAAACAGCTTTCCTCTGACTGGCGAGGAGGAACCAGGTGCTGCCGCCTGATTTCAGGCTGAGATGGTGACCGGTTTGACAAAAATGGATACAATAGCATGAAAAGAAAGAGAAATAATCAAGGAAAAAAGCAATTAAGATCCCAAAATCGATGCAGGTAAAAGTCGAAGATGCAACCAAGCCTGCAAATTAGGAGGTAGGAATTAAGCTCACGTATGTGTGTTAACAGGTAAGGACGAAACGACCGGACCCTGAACTCTCGATGCTCGCACGAAACTGCGTTAGTACCGCAGACGTGACGGCAAATCCAAACAGGCGTTCTTATTTTCAGTTGACTATGTCAGGCTTCAATGTTATTCCAAAGAAGCGAAGATAAAAATTCACTTATTCAAACAGAGGGAAAATAAGGGCAGAAAAGGCGAGCGATAATCCCACGGCCGCTCGTTTTGAAATAAGCAGATTCGATGGATAACAGACTAACCAAACGAAGCGCAGTTAACCTTTCAGTCGACTACGGAAACTTGTGGGTAGGAATGCACAATGTGAACAGACATGGCGACTACAGAGAGAGCCATTTATCAAAGCAGCTTGGGGAAACAAGCAATTCGAACATCCTTAAAGTTTCCACCCAGGTTTTCGATATTGGCTTGCATCACCAGCGCCAAGACCGGTGGGTAATTACTATTTCATGATGAAACGAACCAACTCAATACAGCGGACGCTCACGTCACATTAGCACGACAGCTTGCAAAGGGACTGCCGACGCGGTGAAAACGAATTGCTAATAACGTGGGTTAGAGCAGTCGTATTAGTCAATCATCTGTCCTATGCGAGAACTGAATGAGAAATCATTATTCTGTATCTTTTTGTGCAAAAACATACAAGAACTGCTTCAGGCATCTAAACAATTTCTACTTATCTGAAGCGACGTTGAATACTTTTTTTTTTCATTTTTCAGGAATTAAAAAAACTGATTCTTTTAAGGCATATCTTTGCTCCTTTTGTTCTTCTAAATGGCATATCCCTAAACAACAAAGAGAAAAATGTTAAGGGAAAAATGAGCCTACACAGTTTTCTCCCTCCCCCGATGCACACCTGCCGCAGTATGGTCATAACTGCAGCCGCTGAACGATAAACATAACATCGAAAGGCGAAGATAACAGTTAAAATAAGCAGCTAGGTTAGCAAAAGGCAGTTTAACAAAACACATGAAATTGTGTGCTTGCAGTTGCGGCCCACATTATCCAAAAAACTGCAAGTAGCAAGTTACTGCTAGGAAACGACTTCATATAAACGCAAAAGCTCATCTACAAGACGGGCGGGACAACGAGGCCCAACACCCAATGAGACAGATAGCAAATTAGAGACGTGAAATTTTAAAAAATTCAAATAAAAAAACGCACAAGAGAATATAAGATACTTCCAACAGTATCTTATATTTTGTTTGGCAGTATCCGTGTAACATTTTCTTCACAGAAACACTGAAGCAAAGACTACGATTCCGAAGGCAATACTGATACAAACTGTTGACTAAGCAATCGCTAAACAGCATAGAACAAGATCAATGAATGCCATTTTCGTAAGCGAATGCCTCATCAAAACACATCAATCACTTTTTTCCACTCTAACGTTCAATAAAAGACGAAAGCAAAATGATGTATTGAGCGAAGAGAAGACAATCGTTTGGGCGTGAGAAAAACGCGGTGCAAACAAGCGAGCTCTCGACATTCTGACAGAGCAATTCTGACTCCGCTTCCAAAAATCAACAGAATCGGCTGATTCTTTGCATACTTCCTTGCGTTAACTGAAGTCTAACCGATAAATTTATTAAAGATAGCAAAGCCAGGAAAAAAAACTCACACGAGTTTCTAGATTCTCAAAAACTAAATTTTTCGTCGGGTTTTGTGCTCCCTAGAAAAATCAGCAAATGAAGTGATTTTTCTTTACTAAACTTATAATTTCTCGTCGCTATATAATTTTTTAAAAAGAAAACTCATTGTACATTCCAAATGTCACGTCCAAAACAAGTACAACGAAAGAACATCGTTAACATTTTTGCATGCGCTGATCTGAATAAAACAACTGCTGAATGCCAGCGATAATTAAATTCTCTTAACAATTTCTGGCCCTAATTGAGAAATTCTTTCTTAACAAATCTTTTTTTTTCGCAACTTTACGACTAATAAAAGACATATTGCCTTACAAACAAAGGCCAATGGAAAGAAAGACAAAGCTGATTGTTCGTTACACATCTACGATCGATGATGATGGAAGAACTAAAACAAAGAACAAATATGACAGCAAATTCGAGCAATGCCCCAATGTTTCTGGGAAAGCTAGATGCTTGCACGCACGTTTCACGACTAGCACACCCACCAGAAAAAGACTGCTCAATAGCACTCCCTCGAGAAAAAGAAAGACGCCAACTAAGACACCGACTTACCAAAACAAGCAAACAAACGAACACAAATTATGTTACGCAGCGAAGAAATCCTTTCGATATTTAACCATGTAAGATAACGGCCTAATGAAATGAAAAAATTGTGTGATGAAGCGGCCAAAAACTGCTGTTGAAAATGCTATGCTAAGCAATGTAAATTCAGAAATGTCCAAAATAATCTAAAAAATTACGAAGAAAAACTTAAAAATAGTCCCAGTTATTCAGAAGCATGTATGTTCCAAAACTATCTTCCTTTTCTTCAACACTTCACGCATTCGATCGATCCAGTCAACAGTATTTCATTGTCTCGTCATTTATGATAAAAAAGAAAAACCTCAGTTGCCTCAAGTCGCATAAAACACAACTCAACTTGTGAAAAGAAAGACCAAAAGAACAACTGATTTACATTTTTTGCTAACGACGTGAATCTTTGCAAACAAGAATGATGTGAATCGTGATAAGAGTGCAAATAATGAAAGCGCGATATCTAACATGGACGTTGTGCTTATCTCGTTGTCGCAGAAAAAGGGGATAAATAACCATACTTTGCTATAAACAACCGTAGAGGACAATAATAATTCTGAATACGTACCTGAAGCTTCAGCAGATGATAGCACTGATGCAGGAACAAGGCCCTGGCGCGGCTCAACTCCCTCCTCGGTGCACGATACAAGCACCCATTCGGGTGCATCTGGATATAATTCCACCACCTGAAAATAACCGTTTCAAGCTGATCATGTAAAACAGAACCTCTGAACAATTAAATGTTATAGATTTCAGGCGCACATATTAATTTACGGGCGAGAGTCAAGAATGGATCTAGCCAATGCAAACTAAGCAACTGAGCAATCCCTCTTGAAAAGATACCGCCTAGAGTAATATGGATATTAAGTAACGCACTGCACCTTACCGACACGAGCAGCAAAATAATTTCGCAGGCTCTTTTTCTTTTTAGCCAAACGCAGCAATCAGCGCGTTACCCAGCGACGACTTTTCACATTGTTTGAACACCAGAACGGCGTTTCCCCTACCCATTCATGCCCACGAAGATGATGAGAGTGCAAAATCTGCTTACCGGAAACCTCTTAACGTTAGTTGCAGAGTGAGGTGAGTAACACGGCATCAATACAGCGATCAAACCAACACATAAATCCCGCACTCAAAAATTCTTTTATGAATTCATCGGGTAAATTTCCCGCTAATATTTTGCGGGATGCCAATTTGTCACCCTGTCAAGCGCGTTTGGCTTATGAAATTTTGGACTTGACGTGGGAGCCTGAAGAAAAAGAAAGTTACTATTTTGCTTAAAAAACGCCCAAGTGGAAAAACGAAATGTCTCACTGTTACTCGCCAGTGCTTCTACCGTCCGATAGTTCACTGGCCATTTGTACAGTTTTTCATAGTTCTCCTTTGCCTATGACCAAGCAAATAACCCGGAAATGACAAGACATTTCCAAACAATTATTAGATCGTCTGTCCCAGAAGCAAAAAGAATTGTGCTTTTCGGCAGCGCCACATGTTTCAGTGAAATGCATTCTAGTCTCCATCTCTTCCTCCTTTCCGTTCCCTCCGTCTCTCCCAATAAAATCACCTCTCTAAACACGCGCATACAAATCAACGTTAATCACACGAACTAAAAGCGCCGTTTATTGAGCCAACCAGCTGCCAATTCCCCTAAATTAAAGTTTATTGAATGCAAAACCCAAGCTAGCCAATCATCGAAAACCGCTCTGTCTAATGCCGTCGTTCGCAACCTTTCAAAAAAATTACCTCATTCCGCGCCATAAATGTGGGCGGTTCACTGCTTAATTTGTGGTGCGTCCAATGGAAAACTGTAAGGCGCAAAAAGCCTCAAACGGCTCGTTAGCACACCGAAATCATAAAAGATCAAACGCCATCACATAGGGTTAATTTGTGGTGGTGACGTTGCGTTTCAAATTTTTAAACGACCCATTTCATCCCGTCGAACAAAAAGGAGGGTGCTAAATAGCGTGCTATTCATCCTCCCAACCAATAAAGACGGCAAGGAATCTCACTTATAATGATCAAAAACCTAAAAAGTTTCGTTCTGAACGGAATTTGTTCACGTCCCTTTGAACACTGTTTTGTGGGTAAATAAATAACCTCCTACTGCAACTAGTTTGCGGGGCAAGCGAAGCACAAATTCTTTATTTATAGTTTTAACAAGCAAAAGATCAAACGATTTTTGGGGCTGCTAAGAAAATACTAAGGAACGGTGAAGCCCCGAATACGATTTGTTATTTTTGGCGAACGAAGTGAACCAAAAATTTTTCGAAACATTCAGACAGCCGCTAAAAACTGCGCATTCTTCGGCTTAATACCAAACTATCAAGCCGAGGCGATTGAAGTGACTGAAAGAATTTCAAAGCGGAAGAACGGGACCGGATAAAAAGGCCTCGCTACCCATTTTCATTTTCTTTTAGTGCTTGATTTCTTACGGCAACGTAGTTTGCCACTGAGACAGATGCCAAGTTGTCTCTATTGTTTATACCAATGTAAATGACGACACTGCAGTCAAGTCAATAGATCCTTAGTTATACATCCGTACGTCTAGGCGCTATCACGTTCCAAGTTTGCGTAATCTCAAAATTTCTTAACTGTATATGGATGGATCCTTTCACGATATTAATCAGTACGGTAAGCGTTCGTAGAATTTCAGGACTCGGGTCTGGCCATGACTGAGATTAAAATTTCGAGAAGACCATCAAAGAAAGGAAATCTTCGACGCCCTTCTCCGATATTCACAGGTAAAATTAACATTCTCGGTTTCTAAGAACATCTCGCACTAGTCAAAAACAACCAAGGCGTTTCTATAAACACTAAACCATTTCACTGAGCGCTAATTCATTTGAAAAGAAATCTGCATATAACAGTTGCTAAATTATTCAACGAAATCTCAATTATCTTGATTAATTTGGACTGGAAAATCACAAGCCGATTACACCAACGATTTCAATACGGATAAGTTCTTTTATGCCGACCTCCGCTGATGCCAGTAACAAAGAAAACCAATTCAGAATTACTATATTATTCTCCGAATAATCGACTGTTTCCACTGCTAACATCTCTAAGACCAAATGTAAACAACGTACCACAAACAAATATGCTCTCCCATCGATTTCTTTTTAAATCCCTTTTCTTATTTTTTTAGCCAAGAAAGAAAGCTAAAAAATGAAACCATCAGCATACTAATGGGCAAAGAAATGAGAATCTGCTAAAAAGGTCGGAGAATTTGGACCGGTTATGGTCGGAGATTGTCGGAAGTCGAATTCACGGCAAAACAAAGAAAGGAAACACCAAGGAAACATTTTTTAAAATATAACAAATAAAAACACTCTTGAAAACTTGGCACGCCTGAAGTTGCTGGCAGATCGCCATTCTCTAAAACTTGAATTTCCTTCGAGTGTTTGCAGGAATCCTTTGTCAGGATGCTCCGAGTTTAAAGGCCTTAAAAAAAAAAAATCTGCTTATATCGTAAATAAAAGTGCAAATAATATTAGATCGAAAAACTGCACAATTTTCTTTTTTTTAGATTACGTAAAAACAAGCAGCTCCAAAAATACAAAAAAATAGCATATCCCAGTCTGCTGTTTTTGGACTGCAGTAGACCGCTTGCTTTAGTTACGATACAATGGCACGACGTATCACAATATGTAGCTGGAAACTTCAAAAGTCTCCAATTAAGCCAGACATTCGAGAGGAAAATCAGTCACCTCTAAAGAAAGAAAAAATCGCATTCTAAATTTATTGCACCACCAATCGGTCAGCAGTACTATATATTTACACGTATATTGGAGAAAAGCATAGAGCTATTCGAATCAGAAACGTATGTAATGAATGCATTCATAAAACATAAGTGCGCACAGCGCAGATGCGTTGAATAATTGAATTTGGTTCAATAACATCATATTTCGGCAATTACCTATCTTCTTCGATAAAAATTTGCGGTGGACGTTCGCAAAGCGCGTCTCTACTGAGAAATTTATGCAGATAAAGAAAAGCAAACGAAGGATGAACTGAAGATTTCGTTAGAATAAAAACGCCGATTTCGTAAAGCGGAAAAACATTAGGCAATGTTGTTGCCCTTTTACGTAGGCCGCAATCTTTCCAAGCTTGCTTTTCTTCACTGACCTTGCTTACCCGATCTCATTTATTTTTGGCTTCATTTCTTTCTCGAGCTACTAAGTAGCAAATTTCGTTTATTCTTCGTTATATTTCTTTCTGTAATTAATTCACAGAAAATGAAGATACCTTCTAGGTAACCGAAACAAGGTTACACTCAAGCAATCACTTCCTTAGATAATTTCGCAAGCTGTCGAATTCTACGCCGTAGGTATATTAAACATTGAAATACCTATTCTCGTCTACGAAATACCGCTGCATCTAAACGAAATCCAAGCGTTCATTATGGTCGCGAGATACATTTAAATGAAATAAAGCAATACTGTCAAATAATCCCTCTCGAAGTAATCTCACCACTGTGAACTTTCAGCCTTTTATAAGGTGATGGCGAGCTTCGTAGGCTTATTTACTTCACGAGGAGTGACAAACAGTTGTAATTCTGCCATCGCGAAAAAGAGCTGGTCACAACTTATTTTCGAAAATGGATTAATTTCGTCCCTGAACAGGCAAGTCACAAGTCCTGGAGTCCTCTATTAGAAGTTACACAACAGATTAAGCCTTACGGTTTCTCCTGGAGGTTCTACGGTACAACTTAACTGTGTTTAGTTTGAAAAACGACATGAGAACCATTAGAAATTTGCAAGAGGCAAAATATGAAAAGAGTATAGAGTAATGAATAACGTGCATTCATAATAAACTGATGAAGTAGGCGAACAATATAGGCGCAGTGTAATTAAACTCTCCTAGCGTACATGCAAGCAAGCGCTCTTCCTTTTTCGGTAAGCAGTTCATGACCTCGTCACCAACTGTTCTCTGATGATCGCACCGGTCAGCGAAAAAAGCATTGCAACGCTTTTGTGCTCTTCATCGACATCATCAGTATGCGAATGCGATCTATGCGGGCTTTTATCGGCACATTTCCGTTCTGCGTACTCACATCATAACGCCGACCACTCACAACTATAGATGTTTTCATCCGCCCAATTCTCAGGTTAACTCGACTGCTTGAAGACTGCTACGCATCAAAATCACCGGCCAAATCGGATGAAAATTACGTTATTTTATCTCCCATATATATGCGTGCTCCAGAATCGTTAGAAACTGCATCAAACTTCTCTTCTAGTAAATAACGACACATGAAGCTATTGAGAAAGTTCGTTCTTGTTCTGCGGATCAGCGGTTCTTAACCTTTCAAAACGCTACCCCATTTAATGCGCTTGACTTTTTGGTCGCCCCAACTGAGATTAATGGGTCAGAACGAAAACGCATTAACGTAGACAAAGAATCGTCTGCTAATTTCAACCCTTTTGAATGACATTTGGTCAAATCGAAGAACACGTAAAAGGTGTCAGTGAAGCATGGAAGCCGACCAGTTGCCCAAATTTGGAAAAATCAACTAGTGAAGCAATGGCAGGCAGTAAAAAGCCTCAAACCGTTCGCTGGTACATCGGAACATAAATGCGCACATGCTATCAATCTTAGGCTAGTTTCTAGTGACTGCTTCATGTTTCAAATCTTTTACGTTACTCGATTTGGTCCATTTAAAGAATAAATAGTTAAATTTTTGTTGTGAGCAATCTTTGACGCGAAAAGCATATGAATTATTAAAAACATCCCCTGGAGAGGCAAAAGCCAAAAGGTAGAGACAAAGATCTTTAAAGCCGATGATAAGGCACTAGAAGAAAGTGAAAGTCTGAACACAATCTTTGCCAAAAATTTATAAGGCGATAAAACTGAGTCAAATGAAACTGGGTTTCACCAGCGAATTTTGATTACCTTCACAGCATTTCGACTACGCAAGCCAATGAGCATGCGTATTACAGTATTTCATAAAGCCTTGGCAGACATGTTCCATCACTGAATAATGTCAAATTCCCCCCCGAGAAAGTAATCTACATCTGAGTCGGACTCACTAGCACAGTGCCACACGTGACACGAAATTAGAAAAGTTGCCCCTTTCTTTGAAACAAACTATTCTGCCTCTTACTTTTGTTTTTAGGATGGAATTACGAATTGATTCGGCACGTAAAACAACATAACGCTTTCTTTCATACGGCTGAAAGCGCTGTCTTTCTCATAACAGGGATAGCATACTCGCCCTCTTTTTACAACCGTAAGGATGCTGAAATTAACATTTGCAGTTTTCCGCTTAATCCTCCAACTCTTTCGTACTATTCTCCTCCGTCCGTCACATTTTCGGTGAACACCCATATCCTGCCTCGCGTCATCATAAGGTATGGTGTCAGACAAATATATGCTCCAAATTTCCCATTTAAAGGAGTGGATGCCAAAATTTCAAAATAATTTATGAAGTGGCGGTCGTACAGTAAATAAAAAGCAATATGGAAGCAATAAAAGTAAATAAAAGCAAATATGAACGCCTCGGAACAAGACGCATCCAATCTGCACATGCAATTAACAGAAAGTCCAAAAATTTTTGGAAAATAATCCCACTTTCTACCACAAATAATTGAAACTGAAAAAATCTAACCCAGAACATGTCTTCGATAGACCTTTTACACACTTTTCGGAGTTCGAAAGACAGTAGCCGATGCTGGCGGCCATAAGCCGTCATGCGTGTTCTGGTACGCCAATGAAGTAATCAAGGACTTCCAAAAAGATGCCTTTGAGAGCTTGCCGTGAGTCTTCGGACGCGCTAGAACGCGCGGAAAAATTTTGCAGCAACCTTTAGTCCTTGAAAATCGACCGCAAATGTCCCCGCCTCCCCCCCCCCCCCC
>JPKZ01002389.1:516004-559150 GCA_000803305.1 Toxocara canis
CCCCCCCCCCCCCCCTTCAGCTCCTCTCCTTGAATGCGCGCGGGGCGTGCCTTGAAAAACGTGGCCAATAAATGTGGTATATTCGATGTTAGTGCCCCAACATAAATGTAACGAGGACCTGACCACATAATTAGGATATATTATTTTTATGCCATCGACGAACATCATGACTCTACTCGCTCGCGCTAAGGCCGCCCTCTTATAAGATGTTTTCGGTCATTAGATTATCTTGTATATAAATAACACACAAATATGATGTTTACAATTTACGAATATCAAGCGCATACAGTATCTCACAACTGGAAAAGCATACTCAGTCGCGATATATGCGCCATTTTTCTTCATATCATTATCATATTTGTCACATTCTAACACCCATCATTTTATAGCGATAAGTGTAGTTTATAGAAAAGGACAACATAAACCCCACAGTCCGGACAAAACATATGTAGGAAATATGCAGGGAATGTTCGGGTGCATAAAAAGTTGAATGCAATTGTTCGCTTCACAACTTAAAGAGCACCCAATAATGCTAGCTGCTTTTTTATGCCCTCATTTGAATCACAAGCATAGGCTTTCTTTGAATTTACATTTGGCTGAGCTCTAAACAACGCTTACTGCATTAAGAATAAACATAGAATTGGAATGCTCTTGCAAGTTCAACAATGTCATTCAACGGCATCAGATAGACAACTGAACAAAACACAAGCGAGGTTAAAGGCGTCGTTAAGGTGCTCATAAATACATTTGTTTCACGAGGCAGACACCTCAGCGACCAATATTGACAAGCTTAAAAGCTAGCATGCACGTTTCGTACTCTTTTCTCATGCTTCAACTTAAAATGCTCTTAAGACCTTCACAGCGTTCGTTTAATCACATGCGTTGCAATTTCAGGCCAATAAGCCCTTACGATTCACGAAACGGCTTCCATATTTTCTCTGCTTTGCATTCAGTTTTTCATTCAGATTCCTACTCACATATGCTTATGAAGAAAATTAAATTCATACTATCATTATAAACAAAACTGACGCATCGGAATTTCTGTTCCAATACACAAAACAAGTAATTCAGTTGTTTCTCAGTCCGTGTATTTTTTCTTGACAAACTTTGAGTGCAGCCTTGCAAAAAAAAAACCAACCTCGAGGCGTTGTCCTTTCGTCACCGAAAGCTGGTCGCTCTCGTTCGCTTCGAAATCGTCGACTGCAACACAGTACTCGCTGTGACCCTGAAAAGAAATAAAGTCACATATATTAAAACGTAAAACCACAAGAAATTAACTCCTCACAAAAACAGAAAAATTTCTGCTCCTTGTTTAGCAAGCGTCTGAAAGCTTATCCTTTCAGATTTAGTCTTAAAATGCTGAACCTAAAAATATCTATCATCTTTTCCTTTCGGTAAAAACGTCGACTCAGAAATATTTCAGGGGCGCGTAAGAAACTTAAATGGTACTTACCACCACCACCACCACCACTATTTGAAAACGTCAAAAGTGAACCATAAAAACTGCATGATAATAGGTGCAGCAAGGACAACAAATATGACAAAAAATGGCTTCCTTGCTTGCTAACTTATGCACTTTTAAAGACTTTCAATACAATTGGTCCCACCATATTATACATGCGTCCTTCCCGAATGGTTAACTAATGGCTTCACATTTAACCTAAATGCAGTCTTCTGAAGTTAGTTCTTAAGGATTTTGAGACAACCATTCCTTAGAACCTCTTGAAGCAACTGCTACGCATATTTTACCTCAGTTCAGCCGAGTGTTCTGGCTACGACGTCGTTACTATGGCACTAGTTCCAGGTACATAGAGGCGGTAATAAACAAAAATATTAGCATGGGAAACATGAAATTCCTACTGTTATGACAACTGCTGGCAATAAACTATGAAACAACGAACTGTATAGACCATGGAAGTTATGTTGTTTAGCAAAGGTGAAAGCAGTGTTAACGAGAAACGCTCAAACTTTGATAGACAAAGCTGAGATGAAAGGTCGCTAAAAGAAAAGCGAACTCTACGACTCCTTCTACCACGAAGGGAGTGTGTGAGTTTGCGGCGTGCGCTATCGTAAAGAGACTCAGTGTGCGAGCGGATCGCCTTCAACGACTTCGAGTAGTGCAACATGGGTACGCAGCACAACCGAATCGAATATATCCTTCAACAATGCTCAGTGAATAAGGAACAGGAATAAGAACATCAGCAAAAACAGGGATACGAAGCTGCGCCTGGCAAGCAACTGTAGTGGCTGAGTGCATTAAAGTCGGTCGACCATGATGCACGGCCAGCAGCACGCCTTAAATGCCGCGTACAACGAACGCCAAACAATAGGCGCCACCGAGCACATACACACACCTAAGCGAGAAGAATGATTTCTGTGGACATGAGCCGATGGCAAATTGAGCATCTATGAAGGTTCTCGCACCGTTGGCCAATCGGCCACTCGACCGCACTCAACAACTCAACACGAAGCCGCACTCCGCATGATTCATCCATCCAACCACCCCTCCGCACCGCCCACCACGCTTCGCTTCTATGGTACTTCCCGCCATCCCGCACCGTCAACTCCCCCATCAATCCACACGAAAATGCTGCCCTCCTCTCCCCACTCCCCTTCCCCAGTTTCAAGTTTACGACGGTATGACTCTTTGAACACATCATTGTACCGTATAAATTTATTCTTTTGTCAGGCGCATCTCACATTCCGTACTGATCATTCGACAGACACTCTCTTGGACTCGAGCAACAGTGGAATAAAGCGAAACGACACTAATACATGGATTACACGGGTTGTTAGTTCGCAATTCATGAAAGTAACAACCATAGTCGGTTGCTTTAAACATCACAAGCGCACCTGGATATGCTAAATGCCAATCCTTCTTGCGCTCTCCTTGCACATTGTTGCATAATTATGCCTCCCCACACAGAACGAAAACAACCTCTTGCTTTCCTCTGATATATGCTCACATAAACAACAGTGCAGTCAGCAAAAACGATTGGCAAGGAAACGAAAAAACATCCTGTAATTAATAATCGGACCTAGAGACTCATGACGCGACATATTATAGTAAAAACGAACTTATCCAGCCAAGTGACCAAAGTAAAAGCGATTTCATCCCTCTGCCCCTTCCCCCTGCTCGACCCTCAAAAAAATGAAATTTTGCTCCAATCAGTTTCCATGGTTCGACGTACGGCCATAATGAAATTTCAACTTCAGGCCATCCGATCTGCTCACTAATACAATAAAGTGTTCTAGCCTGGACGAAGAAAATTCGAAATGAAACACATGTTCGTCGACTCAAGAACCAGGGAACAAAGATGCATCAAGCAAAACGCGCACATTTAGGCATTCTGAAAAAAAAATAGAATACTGAAGCAGTTAGTGCCGCCAACGTCCGCTACCCTCATTCTCTTGCTCTTCTATGCTTGACAAAGACGGGTATTGTTCAAAGGAAAAAAAGAAACATTAACGACCGCATATACAATTGAGCTTTTTGCACACTGCTTTCAACGCACCATAGCCATGCAGTTAATTGCTGAAAAATGAGGGTGAAAAAAGTGACAAAAACACGCCAGAAAAAAACTGCAATTGAGTAATGAAATTATTGAATAATTTATAATTTTTTATAGATTACGTAATAAAATTTCGATAAAATTTATAGATAAATTTCATCACATCAATAACTTATAGAAATTCCAAAGCGGCTGCAAGTGTTTTTGGACACTCGAAGAATGAAACAAATTAGATTCGAGCTGCTCCACTTTTCGTATGAAAAGTAAAGAGGTTACTGCGTCGTATTTTAACCAATGCTATCTTTATATCCTGCCGACGGCAGCGATCACTTCTTTGATGTATAACGCGATGCCCGTCAAGACGAGAGTTTCCCTTTGCTATTGTGACCCTAAAGTACTGAAGCGGAAAACTTGTTGCATAAACGGAAACCAACTACAAAAGACAGTCGCAACGCTGGCACGAGTAAACAGCATGCACCTTCTCAACTCACAACACAAAAGTGTTACAGTTAAGCGCGAATACCACAAATGTGCGATAAGAAGCCACAAAATGGCGCTAACCGACTGCACTAGCATGCACAGCTGTGCAATATATTCCACCACCATGCATCGCTTTACGAAAATACGCAACGATATATCACTAGAATCACTACAACATCACTAACTGCATCTACATGCTTAAGGGTGTCAGCAAAATCATAGCAATCAATCTCGCAAACAACAAAGATCAGAATGCACTCGCTCAACTGTTCGTACGGGCGCCTGCTAACAACAATCAATGCCTCTATTTCCACTACAGCTATTCCACAGAAAATGAACGCAAACTTAAAAGCAGCCGCTGAAGCCTTTTTAAGCGTATGCCAGCTGAAAATGTTTCCGTTTGTCCCGTCCATTGTCCTTGCTAATGAAACCGCTGGTTTAAATAAGAATAAACGACATTATGGATAAATTACGCCAGCTGGAGGCACCCTTCACTGGGCCAGCATCTGCTGCAGCATTTTTGCTTGGAAAGAAAAATGAAACCTTCAAGCAGAGACGAATCGGATTCATAGACGATTGAAAAGAAAATTTCTGATCAAGTGCAAGCAGGTTTGATCGAATAAGTTGTGAAAAAGCCATCAGTTTTTTCATGCACATATTTTCCGACCTGCTGGCTTGAAATTATCCTATTCTCCTACTTGTCATGGATAAGATTCGATGAAGAAAATTCATAACAAATTATATGATGCGTAACACTGAACTTCGATTAATCCGCAACCCTGGAAAAATCTCAACAGCTTACAACCCCAGGTGTCCTATTCGAAGCAATACGATAATCATTAGCCTGAAGTGAGATAAGCAGAGACGAGGAAGTAAACGAAGCACGAAACAGGCGGAAAGACCACTGCCTTTAAAGATGCCTAACTGGTTCAGATATAATGATGAAGCTAACTCGCCCAGATAAACAGCGGTTAATAAAGGACGCCTATATGCCCGAACACGGGCACTGCTTTTTTCCCAGCCGATCAACGGGCATGCTCATATTTCACATAACGTCTCAGCTTTCTATTGTCATTTTTCTCTTTTGTTTTCTCCTTTTCCTAGCCAACTATTGCAAAGAACCGATAGTGTCAAGAAATCTTGGATCCCGAAACTGCAATGGCTTTGATGGAAACGTAATGACTAACAGCGGCCATCACATGCACATCCACCGTTTCAAGCACACTAACTGAGTGGATATTTCCAAGATTACAAACGAGACACTTGTTTAATTTTACGAGACACTTACTTGATCTATGTTCACGTTAGTTGCCATTCGTGCGAAATAATTCCTAGTTTCCATCATTCAATGACCTCTCAACGTTCGTTCGCTTCATCTTCCTCATTCGAGACAAATGGCGTAAAATTAAATGCACCTTGAGCGTAATTCACATATGCCAAGAGCGCATATTTCGAGAAAAAAAAAAACCCTTTCCAAAGACAGAAAAAATCTGCAAATGTCTTCGTTGCTAACGAATAGTACATCTTATGAAAAACTTGCAAAAAACACTAAAGTTGCACACAAGCATGTGTAATCTAATCGATATATCAGTTCGAGAAAGAATTACAATGGCTAGAATTGCGATTAAGTGATTTTGCGATACATGACGCAAACCAACGTGACCTGAGGACTCAGTGCAACTCGAGCTATACTACGCACCACACCTAAATTTTTGGCGATCAGCAGCCTCCTATGACTATTGGCCATAGCGTTAAAAACGGCCGATATGGCACATAAAATGGTTGTACTGAGCAACAGACATACTGCCCAATGAATGTTAATAGTCGGTGAATGGGCGAGCGTGTCCGAAGCACATCCTAACTCGACGAACGCTTTCAGCATGAATGCGGCTGATTAGCCGATTGAGTGGAACGCCGTCGTAACAAACACTGCATACTACGAATAAGGAATGGCGTTACAGAGCCGGAACGACTCTGTCAATACGGATGATGGCGCAGAACGTTTGAGAAAATTTAGTCCACTAGAGAAAAAAAAAATTGACTTCATTGCTACAGAATAGATATATAATAAGAAAAAGCAAGCGCTGACGTTAATACTGCGAATCATAAAGATCATCTCTCGGGTAAAGACAAACTGAAACAACAAAAAAATAATTAAAACTGAAAATCTTCTTAGCCATTTTTAATGTTTTTGTCTTCCAACTTCTGAAACGATCGGAAGCGGAATAAGAAAACAGCCGAGGCGGTATTCGAACATGTGCATCCAACCAACGTTGGCATCCTGTAAACTAAAACTCTGCCTACACGACTATTCAACATGCAAAGCGCAGTTGCGTCTCAGAAAATGGCTTAACGTATTTCCAAGGAGGTTGACAAACTCCAAAAATGAGCACATCCGTTCAAAGCATAGTCTGAGTTTTATATATATATATATGTTGACACTGACACTGTTGACATTCGCGGCAAAAAGAAAGCAGCGTCGATAAATTAAAACAGCGAATCGCGTTAGTTAGATAAAACGGCTGCCATGAAGCAGTGCAGAAAGCAGGAAAGCTAACAGTCCAGAATACGGAAAACTATATGGCATGAAGCAAACATATAGAAAGAACGTCAGCATTAAGCGCTAAAGAGCTCTCGAAGCCTATAACCGAAAAGACCCTCTCGCACTTCGTACGACCGCGAAACTCTTTTGAATGCACCATTTTATTCCTCATAGCCAATACTAACTAGCAAATCCCCGATCAGCAAACTTATCGTTGTGACTTTAAAAAAAAAAAGAAATACTAAGCGCTTGAAGATGTCAAATATGCTACCAGTAGTCTTCTAAATCATTAACGCCGCTTAAACAACGCTAGTCCTGAATGCTTGTACACGAAATTTCGCATACATATATACATATACATATATATATATACATATATATATATATATATATATATGTATAATGTATTACACAATGCCCGCATAAAATTTTGCATATACAAATAGATGTCTGCATATATGTATATGTGCATACACATATATGTTTATATATTCATATATACATGCACACATAGTTATATATATATATATATATATATACATATACATATATATGTATATATATATATAACATAGCTGTACGTACACACATATCTATTTACATAGAGAGAAAGAAAAATAGAAACAGGCACATAAAATGCACAACACGGCGCAAGAGCTCAAAATCAGTCTCATCATAGAGTTCGCTCTGGATCTGCACTTCTGTTCTGCGCGTGGGTGTTCGCACAAGCTTCTTCAGCACCTCTCCTTCCGCTGCCGAGTGCGATTTCCTCTTCCATTTAAATTCTCTTTGCGATATCGAGATGGTTAAGTGAAATTAGATGGCGCGCAACTATGTGTGTATGTATATATATGTATATATATATATATGTATATATGGGTGGCAGTAGCTCAGCAGTAGGGCTCCCGCTTTGCATGCGGGAAGACCTGGGTTCAATCCCCGGCTACTTTCCCAACGGATCGCCAGCATGCTGACAAGAAGTTGCAAAGCGCGTTAAGGAAGCTAGCGCAGTATGCGCCCTTCGCAACATTCATGCAACCTTCAGCGCTGGCTCTGTAAATGCTCGAAATTCAACACGAGAAGGGTTAACTAACCTAAAATTATCTGCCCACGCTGCCGAGTGCGATTTCCTCTTCCATTTAAATTCTCTTTGCGATATCGAGATGGTTAAGTGAAATTAGATGGCGCGCAACTATGTGTGTATGTATATATATGTATATATATATATATGTATATATGGGTGGCAGTAGCTCAGCAGTAGGGCTCCCGCTTTGCATGCGGGAAGACCTGGGTTCAATCCCCGGCTACTTTCCCAACGGATCGCCAGCATGCTGACAAGAAGTTGCAAAGCGCGTTAAGGAAGCTAGCGCAGTATGCGCCCTTCGCAACATTCATGCAACCTTCAGCGCTGGCTCTGTAAATGCTCGAAATTCAACACGAACTAACCTAAAATTGAAGGGTTAACTAACCTAAAATTATCTGCCCAACTGGCGCACAGTTAGCTGCTCTTCCTGCGCACTGTGAAGCGGTCAAGCAATTCTTGCAAGATATTATAGGTGCCCTCGTTTTCGCTTCCACTGCCACAAAGTTTCGCCTTCGATTTGCAGAAATTTCTCGACTCCTATCCAGGAAACCTCATGCCAGGTTTCTAATAATGCACAACACATTATCACTAATGCAACGTTTGATGGCAATTATTAGTTCGACCTAACTTTCCCGAAAAACTATTTATTAGCATCATAACTCATTCAGACTTTAACGATCCCCTCCTTTCCCCCCCCCCCCCAGAAAAAAAATCTTTGGGAGTCCTTGCGTGGTCGTGAACAATGCCTGCCAATATTCATTGCTGTAGTTCTCCCGATTCCTGAGTTTCATCGCCCGTACGTACAAAAACACACAGATAGACATGCGTACATACACATACAGAAAAATATATGCATATATGGGCAAAGAAAGGATGACTCCACAATATCCCTCACGACTGTGAAATCTTATAAAAATGAAAAAAAAAACTGAAGAAAGAATAAGCGAGTGCATTCCCTATGAAAAAATCTTGACAGAAAGAAGAAACAAACACCATAAAAGGTGTTGAAACAACAACGAAAAAAACATTTCACCAATAAAAATCATGTCCATCAAAATCTTCAAAATGTCTCCGTATTATAAATAATGAAACGCTCATGATGTCATAATGATGATGGAAACGCACCAGAAAAGACCAAATGAAAATATGCCTCGTTGGCAGCGCTAAGTGGCATACACACTCGGTCATATGTGGATAGCAACAACAAACACTCAAACACCACACACGAAATTTTCCTCTGAAAAAAAAAAAAACCATCCTTATCATAAACTGATTTTGGTTAATATTCTTTTGCAATCAGAAACTCACAAAACTTTTTCACCTTTCTCGTGAATATGCCACGTTAGAAGCACAGTAATATTTATTTTATTACGCTAAAGATTTTTTCGGAGAAGTCACTAGAGTACTTCAAAACCGAAGGATAACGCAAAAATAAAACAACACTTTAGTAGTGGAAAAAAAAAAACGAACCGTGATTCTACTGTGAAAGTGTTACGCGGAAACATAACACATCACCGAGAATCATTTTACAGGCCTAAAACAAGGACACAAACAAGTGGCAACTACTCCACAATGTGAATTTTCACAAACCTCTTCCTTTCTGTAATATATCGTTCAGGAGCGGAAAGCGTCAAGAAGCCATGCTTGGGACACGGACAGTAAAAGAGATCAAAACTATTGGCTTCATTCGCAGATCTGAATTATTCTCTTTAATATTTTTCACATTTTACATCGACATTCTGAGATATTCATTAGTCGGGCAACCGTAATCAGGAAATTACCATCACTGCCGTGACTAGTCAAGCATTGGTAAGCTGAAGGCGACGACTCCCGGACGGAAAATCATTCGCTGATTTTTTCATAGGAGCCCTCTTATTTTTCAAACAAAAACTGCTTCACTCAATGTATGGTAAAGGAACTCCTCTCAGTATCATTGTTCACAGGACAATCTGGATTTTATCATCCTATGTAAGTTTAAAAAAAAACTAAAATTTTCTCCATTTTTCATCCGTCAATTCCTTAAAAAATCTCCCAACGATTTCCAGAAACAGTTATTTCAAACTAGCGTTAGAAAAAATGTGGTATATCCACCTCTCATCGCCAGGATGCACCCTCCTCCCAAAAATCCAATCTCTTAAGTCCATTAAGACTTCTTTCTATAACACAGAGATCATGAAAAAAGCCACTAGCAAGCACGGTCATGCCCAACTTCGGGCAGTAGTTTTTTTTTTTTTCAGAAGTATGACACAGGATGCTTTCGAATTCTGAACTAACGAAAGACCTTTGTAGAGCAAGAAGTGAGGGGGGACGGTGATAGGGAGATGTTAAAGAGGGTGCGCAGGGAGAGGGTCTTCTCGAAAGGCGGAATGGCGAAGTCGCCAGACCTACTTCACATAATAATAACACTGCGCTTCCATGAAATTCTTCAATGATATATCGCAAAAAGTTGCAAAAAAAAGCCTAACTTTTCATTATATTTTAAGGTCGACTTTTTCCACCAATGAAGAGGCGCCATTGAACAGAACTTTCCCGACTGTTCGTCCTGAACTCGTCTTTCCTCCTTCCCCAAAATCTAACTCAATCCCCTCCCCAGTTAGGTCCACTACTTCGCTCAAAACTAATTATTGTACGGTGAGGAATTCACACGCTGGCAGAGTTAGCGCCAGGAAATCTAAAGCAAGCAATTCCATGGCTCTCCCGTCGGTTCCCATTCTCTTGGCATGATCACTCCTAGACGTACTTTCCGTAGCACACTGGTGACCGATGCAAGGAAATCACCATACCCCTTGATGTGCTGTTTCCTTGGGTGCAAACCCGTTTGAGTGATGAGGCAACCCCTGAACAGGCAAGCCGAAACAAGCCAGACGGGGAAATGGCGCAAATAGTGTCATCATGTACAGAGACGTATCACTGAACTAATTCTCAGAACAGTCTCGTCGTTTCGGTATGAACGATGTGCACTGCGACTAGCATGAAAACAAGATGATTAAAACGACGCTAACGGCGAGAACTCGTGCCAGGAAATCGGTTGTGCCCGCAAGTCACCTTATGAAATGCAAGTCAGTGAACTCATTCACAGTCCCAACAACACCTTAGCCAATAAGCTTTGCTTATCCGGATCATCCTGTTCCATTCAGCAGAACAACATAAAACAATACAAGTAGCGATTTTTTTTTCAAAAAATGTAATCGTTCATTTTCCATTAAAACACCTTAGCTAAAATGAAACTGATGACATTTACTGGCGCGGTAACACTTTCACAGACATTTCGCCACTTCCACAGTGCACACCCATCGCGAAACACGAAAATGAAGCTATGGATCGCAAAACCACCTCATGAGCCATTCCACATCACAGTTGACCGACTCCAATTAGCTCTATTCGCGAGACTAGTATTCACAAGCAAACAACTATCATAACAGTCCCAGAAAGCTGTATTTCTGGGACTGTACTCCCAGAAAGCTACATTTCTTCCTTTCAAACGATCCGAAAAACTCCGTAAAGAATGTCTTTAAAAGAATCGCAAAAAAAAAAACTGATATAGGATGAATAAAACGAGAAACTTTTTGAATAGAAAATATAACAAATGAAATGGCTCGTTTTTTTTTTCACTTACCACATACCATACCGAACGAATTAAAACAAACAACTGATGAGTGGAGCGAGTAAAATTCGCGATTTGTGCAATGCACACGGGCCGCAAAATTTTACACATGCACGTTGACAAAAAAGTTACACTCATTCACTCTAGCAGACATTTGAGACTGCCTACAGAGAATGTACAATAGCACCTCCGATAAGCACCTATACGCAAACAAAATATCAGCCACACAACCAATTAATTATAAACCATCGGACGAATTCTGAACTTCACTTAGGTGTCAAACCGGAAATCAATTGGCAAACTGATGCAATCTAAAAGTGCGCTAACAAAGTGCAAAATAAAATACAATCGCAAATTCAGCTCTCGATCACCCATCCCCCCAATTAAACGTTTAACATAACGAATAAACTGCCCATTCTAAACAGTTCACCGAGTATATTAACAAAGTTGGATTCAAGTAATCCTATTATTCAATTTTTAACTCACTCCAAACCGCTTATTTTCTAAATTCAAACTTCTGCTGCTCTTCTTTTTCGATGGAAAATTAAATAATCACAGATTTACAGAATCACAGAACGCTGCTTCGAGAAACGTCTTTCTCTAAAATATTTCCCCGACAGGTAATTTCAAAGTTAACAATAAACAAGACAAATCATTTTCTCGCTCATCCAGACGCCTTTTTTCGTCTATCATAGAAAAAGCTGGCCAACAGAGAGAGAGAGAGAGAAAGAAAGAAAAAAAGAAAGAAAGAAAGAAAGAAAGAAAGAATGAATGAATGAATGAATGAATGAATGAATGAATGAATGAATGAATGAATGAATGAATGAATGAATGAATGAATGAATGAATGAATGAATGAATGAATGAATGAATGAATGAATGAATGAATGAATGAATGAATGAATGAATGAATGAATGAATGAATGAATGAATGAATGAATGAATGAATGAATGAATGAATGAATGAATGAATGAATGAATGAATGAATGAATGAATGAATGAATGAATGAATGAATGAATGAATGAATGAATGAATGAATGAATGAATGAATGAATGAATGAATGAATGAATGAATGAATGAATGAATGAATGAATGAATGAATGAATGAATGAATGAATGAATGAATGAATGAATGAATGAATGAATGAATGAATGAATGAATGAATGAATGAATGAATGAATGAATGAATGAATGAATGAATGAATGAAAGAGAAAAAAAGGCGAATACTGAGAACACTGTTTACAATGAACCAAGCATGCAAAAAAAAATTCAATCAAACCTTGCACACTTAAAGTTATTCGAGCAAACAGTTTACAAAGCAACTGCTTCTCAATTCTCTCCACCAACATCTCTCACCTGGTTACTCGCTCATTTGAAGAAAAAAATCATTGCCTGATGACTCAGCATTTCTGTTATAAACACACCTACCACCAAGGGCTTACCACGCCCAATTTTTAGACTTGGTCATCACTCCCTGTTCATAGCTGTATAGATTTCAAGTCTTATCTCACCTTTTCAGTGATCTGTTTACTTGTTTTCCCCTCTTCCTCTCTTTTCAAACTACTCGCTCTAGTTTTTTCCTCGAGCCGACTGGATGCTCAACCAGGACAAGGCAGACTGCGATTAGCAAATACCTTCTCTCAATTGTAAGTGAAGGATATGGTGGGAAGTGTAAAAGAGACAGAAGACAGTAAACTCATTTACAACTACTTTCAATACTGAGCCGGCCTAAACTTTCACAATTCTGGTACGAGAAGTTCCAACGATACGAGAAATCTTTTAAAAAACGATGTAATGAATTTGTAACGACTCAAAATACTCCTTTCAACCAGCACCATGCATTTAGTCGATTAGAGAGGAATTCAAAAACGGTTTTCAAAACACTTTATTGCGTCAGCAGGACCAGCCGATTGGATTAATGCTAACAGCAGAATACGACTGCCAAAAGAGGGCAAGTATCGCAATATTGCATATAAAATATAACTCATAACCGACCTAACTGAGCAGGTAAACAACGAGGCACACCTGCACAACTCCCTACTGACTGTTTCTTTATCTGCTGTCTGTACCGGCTAAACGAACGATAAACCATTTACGATTGCTTTCAACCAATGCTTTCAATGCATCTCTCAACCAGCATAACTACAGCGTGCTTTTCGCTCCACACTCAATGGAAATCGTCGCACACAAATTGATCATTAACTATCGTTTCCGTTCTTTCAACCGACGGCTGAGATGGTAAACAAAATTTAGCAAGCGCATTTCTTCAAGAAATATTTCAACGGATACAAACACGAGTAGGAAAGCTGAGAATCACTTGTTTACTTCCATATTTTTCCCAAATTTTTCTAAAGAATTCGAGCATATTGCGCCTTAAAAAATCATTTTAACGTTATCGTAAGCGCCATCAAAATCGACCCCTCCTCTCTCTATCTTTCCAAATACTGTGCTGTGTGCGAGATCATAAAACTTCGAAGGGACACGCTTGGTCTTCCAAATTCATCACGTCGCACAATGCTTTCTAAAACAAAATCTCGAGCAAGATAAACCAAAACTCTTTAAGATCTAAATATTAATTCTGCAAAAGCTAATAAACGAATTTTCGAAAGATAATGCATTTCTGTGGGTGAAACATCCAAATATGATTGCGTTCCCCCAATGCGAAATTCGAAAAGCTGTGCAGCATCAGAAAAAGAAAGCCGAAAAGAAGAAATAAAAATCAAAACGAGGTATCGCACTCGTCATCAGTTACCTCGGCGGCTGTGATCCCCGACAAAGTGCACAGCTCACATCTCTTCCACCTACCCCTTTTGCGTTCACCTATGCAACAATCAAAACTACCAACTAACATTATTCTAACATTAACTAACATTATTCTCGCAGACCTCTCAACGAAAGCGCGCTTACCGCTGCCATCTCAAACTAAACGGAAACCTCGTTTAACGTTGACCGTATTCATCAGTTTCAATAAAAATTCACCTAAATCTCGTTTAAACCTGGCTGCCTCAATACAGATACCCTACACAGAAGCAAAAAACAAATCAGCATAAGAGAACATAACATGTCAGTCGATACCATCAATACTGAACGATAATGAAGCTTCGAAATTTTTGGTAATTAAAAAAAATGGCACGTTTATGTGGTCGTAAAAGTCTTTTCTCGCCGTAATTAAGAGATTTGGTGCAGCTATTATGAAGCGTTTTTATGGCCGCATTAATTAGGCTCTTTTCGTGCGGAAGTAAATCACAGTTTGCTATGCGAAAAACTGATTCGAACAAGACTCGAAAACATATTCAATGGGCTTACTGCCTCTGCGCGACGCGATATGAGGATAGCAGATTACTAAAGCGAACACAAGAAACGCCACTCATCGATTCCCCTCAAAAATTAAACATCTCTTTCCTGACAGAAAACGAGAAAGTCTGAGATGATACGAACGCCGCTCGCTCAGCGAATATCCCCTTCTGCGAGTACTGTGAATTTTCAGGGCCATTAAAACGGAAGAATAAAGTGAATAATATCAGAAAACTACCAAACATTCGACGGTATACCAAAAATCGTTTCTCAGTCTTAAAGCTAAAACAGAACATCCCCAACGGTGAAATGCGTAAGTTTTGACTGGGCGGGAGGGGCGAATACGACAACGGCGTGAAGTCTGGAAGTAATCAGGACCAAATGAGGCTGACTGACCGGAAACGTAGCATGGAATCGGGCGATAGCAACATGTCGAAAATGGCGAAGCAGTGTGGAAAGGCGACGAATAGGTGTGGTGACCGACCGCGTCGAGTAGGGACGCAGGATGGACCGGACAAGTGAAGGGGATGAGTGACCACTGCTGGACTGGCGTCTCGATGACATCACGGAAGTGCGCAAGTAGCCGACGATGCAGCAGCAACAGCACAGCCGTTTGTCGTGCCTAACGCACTGGTCTCACAGTGCACGCCAATATGCGCCGGAGCCGTTTCTTTCCGCAACACCTATACTATGGCACCTTATCAAAGTGCCTTCAATTTGGAAGCGCCAGCCGCAAAACTTCGACGACGCACTCTCTTCTCACTTTCGCCGCCTGCAGTTCGTCCAATTCGAAACTCCTTTTTTTTTCACTCTTTCTCTCTCCTCCTCTCTTCTCTTCCCCTCTCAGTTACAACGGCAAACGGAGAGGAAACGAGAGGAGAGCGAGAGGGTTGTAACTTTGTTTGCATGTGCCCAACAAAGCGCCGCTTCGCAGCTCAATGTCAGTTCACAGTTTCCGCACACAGCTGTTAATGCTCTCTCGTTGTTCGGGCAGCACACGGCGTCCACACAAAAATTATCCATCCAGCTATCCAGGGAACGGAATGGCTGCCTGCATTAGTGACCGTGCACTGAGTGAGTCTGCCTTTGGCCGAGCGATCACTGCCCCGAGGTGCATCCTCTATACACCGATACTCGCTCCACGCGGCACCACTTGCAGTTCCTATCAAGTGCATCCCTTCTTCTCTCGTTTCAGCATTGTCTTCCGCAGCCCCCTCATCCATACCCTTTCTTCTGAAGCCAATTAAACAGCCTCATTCACGATATTAGGTTGTAACTCATCTTAACGCAATCAGCGCCCCAATTATACTCAACTAATAAGCGCTACTTATTTGCTTGCGTCCTTCCGTTCCCACCCCACACAAATCCTTTCAACAGCATGCACCCATATTTCTACCTCTATTGACAACTAGATAATTCCCACATTATCCCGAACAGCGATGCTTTTCACGTGCTCAGTAACTGCATAAAATTGCTATTGTTTTGTGAGCACCTTCAACAAAATAAATTCTCATCTACACTCTGGCATATGCGTCCAACACGCTGAATAACACTGGATTCGCAACAGCTACGCACCGCCACAGCACAGTCTCTGAAGAATCCTCACAGTACATATCCACCGCTCAGCGGTAAGCAACGTTCTGCACATTTTTAAAAAAATTACAGGCTAGTCTTAAGTTTGACATGAATACATGCATGAAAGAACAGAAAAACCGAAAGGCATAAACAACGTAATGACTTCGACGAGACGCATCAATTCAGATGTTTGATGGTATTCAGTGGGAGACAAGTTTCCCAAATGGTAAAACATAAACTTGTAGCCTTAGAAAGGAAAAAAACAATGCAAAAAAGACGATAAAGTATGGATGTGTTCTCAGCACAGCCATGAGAACACCTCCGTATAATTGGCGAGACAGGCAATTACATGTGGACTATGTGTGCGACGCCACCTAGTCGTTCTACGGCAAGCGAGCGATTCATGAAAATGGTACGCAAATGAAATTCTCGGCTACGTTCAACTTATGGCAGTCGTATCAACGCAAAACGATCAGCATTCGCACCGTATGAGCGCACAAATCGTAATCTGCCAATCACAAACCCTTCATAGAGATGTGTTCTCAATTGTAACAATTATTTTAAACAATCATTCCACTCTTTGCTACATTACCTATTTAATTCGACGTTCAACATCAAATCCTCATACTTTATTGTCCACTTATAGTCGATAAGGATCAGAGAACACCCTCATCATTGACACTTCCACAACAATGCCGCATTATGGAGGAGAAACAAACATTTATCACGAAAGCACAAATTTTTTCACCAGAATGTGACAACCACAGAACCAAGCAAACATCCCAACAATAACATTTCAAATTTTCCCTCTCTTCTTTCTACGTCGCCTACTGCATAAAATTCTCAAACGAAATCGTTTCAGTTAGCCCATGAATAATTTTAGGATGAATATCAATCAGTGCTCTCAAGAATGAAACACAATAACTAACTGAGCAAACTACGAGTTCCAAGTCTATTTCACCTCGTTTGTGTTCAGTGCCTTTAACAGATATGATGTTCTTTGCCATTCTTTGCCACCCACATTCACTGCCTCAAATTACAACTTTTGCTTCATAGAATAGCGCTACAAGCTTACACCGATTTCTGAAAAGCATTTTCTAGAATCACTCTTAACAAAGTTTGCCTACAAAAAAAAAACCACAGTTTGGGATGGCGAGTTACGAATCGCAATGGGCCATAAATGTCAATGCGTTTTTCGGATTCTATCTCGCGTTACGCTCGGCAACTCTGTGATAAGCATCCAGTGACACACAATGAAATCAGTTTGAAGCCCTTCACGATAACTCAATGGCAATTCGAACGAGTGTTAATAATGTAGTATTACAGTCAATCCTATCAGCGAGAAATACACCAACGAAATTTTGCAGTCCACAGTAGATCCCTTAGTTTTTTTCGGTTCCCATTTCCGATTTAATCTTTTCGAAGAATTTCACTGTTCTCGAGGAACTGCAAGCGCCACAATCCATAGGCTAATAAATTTAACGGGAAAAGGGTTATAGGTCTCTCCTGACCCCTTCCCCTCCCCTTTTTTTTCAGCGGGAAATTCGCTATCAGCTGATCGATGCCTATTAACATAAACCGTTTTGGACGCAAAGCGCACTTGAAAAACAAGCAAATAAAAGGCATGAAACGATTACATGCAAACTGATTTTGCACTGCTTCAGAATATTTTAAAAACGCGTTTCGCCATAAATGTAATGTTTTTGCGCCCCTAATAATCTGCGGGAAACTTGGAATGACAACCTCGCAACAGGAACGGGCACGCGCCATTTTAAAAATGTCGCTGATCTGCACTACAATAACGAAACGTGCAAGCGATAGTGAAAGGAACCAAAGCAGTAACCTCAAGATTGTCGCTTGACGAACCACGACTTCGAAGCGAATTGCGCTCATCAGCACTACCGGGCAAATCGCTATCCTTTGACATTCGGTCTGAAGAGCCTGCCGATGTTCGAGTCCGACTGGAATGCACGTGTCGCATATCTTCAAAAAGCGATAACATTACCATCTTTCCGACTACACTGCATTCACTTATGAATCCTGCACTCGCGATTGAATGAATGTGCTCCAGAAGCAGTAAAGACGATCTTTTTGTTTACTGTACAAATTCAAACAGTCGGTCTTCACAACATAACAAATAATTTGAACAGCACAAGAATGTGGGATCACCGCACATAGCAATTCTTAAGCCTACTTAAGAAAGGCGACAAATTTTTCTTTCAAATCTGGCCTGAACAGAACTTGGCTGCTATGATAAAGTAAACCATAAATTTGCCGATAAAAACCAAGTTCACATCAACAGCCTAGCTGCTCCTCTCTTCTTATTTCACCTCAATTAACGATAGAGTGAAACTGAAGATTCATCCAAGAGTAAGGTTAACTTCACCCTTTCTGCTCATGCGCTAAACGACAGCTACTTGATGAGGAGAGTTCGTTTCCTTTTTTTTTTTTCATAAAACCTGCACGCCACTAAGCCAATGAAGCGGACTCTTTCGTCTTACGATAGAAGAACACCTAATAGACAGCAGGTGAAAATAACCGAATGTGAGCAACTACATCCCTCTTGCCTTCCTCACCCCTCTCTCCCCTTACAATGCTTAGCCACTGACAACGAAAGATGAGTACTAGCTGCTAACCTCGAGCAACCAAAGACCATAGCTGTGCACGTTCACGTAGCTTTCTATTCGTTGAAACTGGCTGTTCTACGCGAGACTAATACGTCAAAATCTACGCAGATGTCATATCTTTTCCATCCGCAACCCACTGTACTGCATCTTTTTTACTGTGGTTAAAGACGGCGGCTAAAAATCTGCCAGCTCTTGAAAACAGTATTCCCCATCCAAAATACCAGTTCTGTGGATGAGCATCGGGAACTCAAACCTCGCTTTTCGCTTTCAACTTTGATCACCTAAACGATTTATTACGGCCAGGATCAACTATACCACAGTCACATGATCACATAAACAAAAAATCCATGTACGCAGCCTTGCACACGTCGGCAAAAGGTATCTGCCAAAATCAACTGAATCCTTTCTGCAGAAATGTAAAGCCTCAACATTCCATTCGCAACCGCTGCGATGAAGCAAGCATAGTTCACGCAGCAAAACCATACACAAGCCTCACCAAGGTTAGCGGTCATAAGACCTTGCATGAGCTCTCGAATCTTTTTCACCCAATGCACCTTACACTGCTCGTTAGCTGCCTTCAGCTCAGTTCGCATCTCGCTGTTCGGTACGCTACCTTGCCGCAATGCGAACTTGCTTGGGTCTCCTTCAACGTGCTCGCAAACGTTGATTTCAGCTAACTGAAAACGACATTCGCGGTTTTTGCCACACCCGACTCACCATATTAACGCTGGCGAACGAGCCAATTCCTCTCTGCGATATATTTTTTTGGAAAAAAGTTTCTTTTTAAATTGTCACTTAAAAGATGCCTTAAGCGCTCCATTTTGAATCATCAGATACAAAAACATGAGGTAGCTCAATTAAAAATGTTGCGGTTAGACGAGCAGATTATCGGGACCAGCCTATAAAACATGACCGGTGTAAGACTAATTAAAACTTCTAATGACTGATGAATTACGAAGGACTTTAATCACAGAGTGTAATATTATAGAAAAAAGATGCTAAAACCTTGGTGATCCATCAAAGTAACCAGAAGATGAGCAGCTGGCCTGTGATTGCAAGACCACTAAATTCAACAGAAGTGACCACTAACATACAGGTCGATTTAAAAAAAAAAACAACCCAATAATAAGCACTGACCATGAGGCGAGTTTTATAGACGTACTTGACGGCACGCGTTGACAATTCGATCTTCTTGGCGAATACAACGCACAACTCGAATAAAAACACCTGCCTCTCACGCCCTTTTTTGAAGTACGCCTTAGGGTCCCACACTACAAACGACTCCTGCATCACAAAATCGCCCAGCACACCAAGCTCCTGAATTTGCACACCGCTTTACACCATCACAGCTCCGTATAAAACATGTAAATATCGCTTCTTGTAATCTAACAGCCCAGTGGGAATGCCCTGCGAAAATGTGTAAAAAAGAATGTGTAAAAAAGAACATTACAAATTTGAAAAAGACAATCTGACCAAGTTGGTGTTCAAGCTGCGCTATAATAAAACGCACTCAGCTACATTTCACATGCATTAAAAAAATGCCTTCCTGAACAAATAATTAACGAAGAAATATTTAGAAAAGAAAGGACGAACCTTGTAGCCTTCAAAATTGCCCAAATGCATGAGGTCATTTGCTCGACGCGGCACACTCACAACAACATCGTATGCTTCCTGGAATTTTTTTTTCCAAATGTAACATATACATTGCATAACTATTCCATATTGCTGCAGCTCTAAACGTTAGATAACCACGCCAAATGAAAACAAATTCATAGGATCAGTGGAGCAAGACCTTATTTCCTTGGCAGTGATGACTTCTGCTTTTAAAAAAAAATCTCCCATGCCCAAATGTTCAATTTCAACTCTTCTATTTTGCCAACAAAGATAATCAGTTAGCAAAAAACAATTTGATGCAGCCGAGATATGGAAACACAAAAAAATTAGTACGAGAATATAAAACACTAGATATGAAAAAAAAAGAGCACACATTTCTGTTCACCTTTATTTCGTCGACGTTATTTTTGCAATTCTTTAGCAGCTGTTCCAGCATAAGTCGATAGCGTGTTATCCTCTGTACTGGCTTGATTATAAAAGATTGCAAATTCTGATTGTGCTCTAATGAGTTCTTTTCGCGGATCTCCTGAAACATTGTTGCTTTCTTATTACAGCAAAAACAAAGTGTCCAGAAAATATTTGTTTAAGAATGTGGGCATGTCCACACTTCGATTCCTGAACGGCGTAGTTATCACCAAATAAACTGCGTCCAAAAGATCGAACAAACAGGAGAAAAAAAAGATCGAACGAACAGGAGAAAAACAGCAGCAACTAAAGGATATCTGAAGGCTATTTTCAAGTAAATATACTCAACTTCTAAGGACGCTATTTTAAAATAATAATAATAAACGGAGCAGCAAGATTTCAGAGGCCTCAAAATACGACAACCATATGAATGAAGCAGGAGCAAACATCTTAATTCTCGATAAATTTCTTGCTAGTCTTTAAAATCTCAAAATTTCGCACGATCCTTCGCGGTAAACCAAGCAACGACTTCCACATTTTCGTGCAACACTCATGCGCCTCTTCAAAACCTCAAATTATTGCAGTATTACACCCCTCCTCACCGTCTGCCAGGTGGTAGTAGTGAGAAGGAAGGTGGATGACATGATGTGCAGGAGATGGAACGCAGAAGATGAAAGGCTGTCCGTGCATACCACCAATGGCTTTTACGTATTGTAAATCTGTCTCAAATAGATTGTTGATTAAGGCAAAAACAGCAAACCGAGAAAAACTGCACGGCTTCGGGCAATGTTATCAAGTAGTTATTTCGCTCCATATTTACGCAGTACTCTGTATAAAGTGAGTTCAGCATCTCCACCGAAAATATAAAGCAATAGCCGACGTCCTCAGGATCATTCTCATATTTTATGAGCTCCGGCAGGAATACTCTGAAATAAAGCATTTAGGTATGTCATGCAGAAAACAGTTCATCTGAATGCTATCAAGTTTTTGCAACATTGCAACAATTCCAGTGAGAACGTGCGTCAACTGTATCCTAGCGAAACTATTACTACGAAATGCGAGAGGATCCATCGAACAGCAAAACAGATTACGAAATAAGTCTTGAGACGGCAATCCCAGCACTTAGAAGAAGCAGAGATGGCTGGTGAGGGACGGGAATCTGGAAAGAGGAGGGGGAGGGAGAAGGGACATCACTACGGACAACTTTTACGGCGAATCGCAGCAAGCTGCAAAAGAATCCTAATAACTCGTATCATATGTAACTCTGTCAATTCGTCTTTATTGCAAAACCTCGCTCACTGAACTAACAATTTCCAATGCACGCGTAAAAAAAAACTGCTACTGATCACATATAACCAGTATGAAGTCCTCGAGAAATCTTGAAAAAACAAGTCGCTGACCACGATTAAGAAGAGGAGTGTGCTGCCCGGAGTGGAAGGGTGGGAAGAGGGGGAGGGGGAAGGAAAGAACATTCTACGGCAGTCATTCACTGCTTTTTCATTCACCAACAACTATTTCACCGATAGCCATCGCTTTTTTCCACATACACTGAAAGACTCTTTTCCAACGATAACGAAAAACAAATTGCCACATAGACTTGCAAATAACGTTCCGCCCTACCTGCCTAAATTAACATTCACACATATCCATTACTGATTCCATATTATCCCAGCAAAACGAAACGACAAAAACGCACATACGAATAACAAACGACATTCAGTTGAAGGAAAAAAAACGCATTCATATAAAAATAAGCCTTTTGATGAGAGGACATAATCGTCAAAATCAGTAACTTAATGAAGCGCGCAATCTTTTAATAATGACAACTAAACGTTTCGACCATGGTCTTCAGAAATACACTCTTTAAGAAGCCGACGCGAGCAGTCATCATTTTTCGCATGTTGCCTTATACAGATCATAGAAAAAAAAAAACAACAATAAAAACAGAAAAAAATGAAGAAACAGTAATAATAATGAGCCACAAAACTCTCACTAAGTGTCTGAGATTTCACTTTTCAATTTCAGTTGTAATCACGATCCACATGCTCGCAGTTCAAGAAAAAAAGTGAGCAGGAATAATCAACTGTTAGTTGCAAAGTTGAGAGTGTGATGACCATCTCAAGCAACAACAAACGAAAAAATAAAAACGAAGGAAGGGACAGAAACGAACTCGCTATGGAATTTGTAGAGGTGTTCAATATTGCCAAAAAGTTCCCTCTCCTTGTTACGCAATGCGACCGGCACCGCGTTACCAGCATCACGGTACGCACACAGATAATAGCAAATACAATTCCGCATATCCTCTATATAATCCTTCTCCGATTTTATCAGCTCCATCATCGGCTCTCTACAACGAATCATTAACACACAATACATAGACAACCATTTTTTGTAAGCTTCTAACGCAACTCACTCAAACAGAGAAATACCGATCGGATTTCGAGCAATTCCACATCGTAACTTATCACATAAAGCCAACCATAACAGAATTAACGAGAGAACTATAAAACCCTAAGAGAAAAATCATACTCGTACTGCGCAGAAACCGAGGACCACGGCAGATACTCGCCCGCAGGACATTAGTTGAAAGGTGATTTCATCTGAATTACCCTATTTTGAGGCTTATTGATCCTGCCGACTCCCAGTCCCCAGCCTGGAAATGGTTGCGCCCACAACGTTTACGCCAGAGCAGTGTTAATTTAAACGAAAAACTTTTGAAAGTCGTCTTCTGTAAACAGCTAAAATAATCGGCGGGTCTGTGCCGAAACTGAGCGAAAAGTGAATATTGAGCACACAACCTTTCACACTGTTTCCTAGAGTCGGCGTTCGATTTTCATTGTAGTGAAATTAACTCAGACTTAGGTTTTTGCAAAAGAAAAAAAGAGCAGACAGCTTACTACACAAAAAAAAAAAAATTAGCAAGTGAAGGAATAGCACATTCTCACCTCATCTTACGGTCACCTTCAATTTTGGTCTCCAAACTCGAATCGCTTTGCCGATCGAGCGATAATTCTTCCTTCTGAAACCGCAGTGACGGCTCAACACCAAATACGCAAATAATCAAGAAACGTCTTCCTTTTAATTACCAAAGAGCACTAGCAAAAATCAAAATCGATTTTCAATTTAATTTCAACATTCCTCGTAAAAAAGGCTTTGGACGACCCCTTTAGTAGGTTGGCCACTGCGAATGTATCAGATGAAGTCGACTGGAGAACAAATACTCAACTTCTACCTGATCAAAACACTCAATTAAAGAAGATAAATCGCATCGAATATAAAAGCGCATAGTTACTCTTTTCTGAATCAACCAGTAACCACAAAACTTCCTCAAGAAGCTAGATCAACTGCATCAAAACCATACTGTTATCATTGCCGTATAATTTCGGTAAATAATATGCAACTACATGAAAAGATACTTACTGCCTTGCAAAACTCCGGCTTGCGGCCGACCGCGGTGAACAGAAGGGTTTCGTATTCGGCGAGTCGTACCGAGAACTGTTCGAAGCGTGTACGCACCGCATGCATCCAACGCTCTACTTCGCTTGTATGCAACTGATCTTGCGCTCCTTTTAAGAATCTCTCTGCCAATTGAAGCATCGTTCGCACCTTCGCACGCTGCTGCTAAAAATTACTGCATTTGAGTATTATGATTTAGCACATAAACGGGAAAAGCAAATAGACGTGCAAAGCACAAAACAAATAATTTCACATCTGCATCTCTTTCACTTTCTTACCGCCAAATTTTTCGTTTTAACTTCTACCCTTAAAGATGACCGGAAACAAAACAGCCCATGCCCCATCAAATCAGTCAATGATGGTCAAACACCACTCTTTAAATAAGAACATACAAGTATCACATATCATAAAGCGCTAATCAAGGCCCCTTAATCGCCTTAACTTACTCGCCAAGCTTATCACCACTCCCTACCACTTTCAACATCAAAAAAAAAGCAAAACACTCGATATTTTCGAAGTTTTCTCCGAACATTTGCCATCAGAGAGTTTTCACAACACTTAATAAAACAGCATAGCAGACGACGATGACTGTTTCCCGTTTTCGAAAAAATTTGAGACCAAGAATACCTTTTGAATCAGTGTCTTCAAATTTTTACTTCATAGTGCCGTAATATTTACCTCAGAGTTCTCAGCCCGCATTTTTGGACGTCATCGAAGCAAGCAGCAATTCTTCCTGGGCATCAGTGTTCATGACTAAGCAATAAGAGACATCAAAAAAGAGCAAAAGCATACCTTGGCATCCACCTTGAACGAGGTGTATTCCTCCAGATATGCATCCAGTTCCTCGCGTGCTACGTTCCTCAATTGGCGCTCGCAACATCGACTCAAGAACGACTCACCGGTATTGTTTATCCATTCGAGATTCTTAAAGCAACGGTAACGATATGGTTCTCTACTCAGCAGCCTTCAAAATCTCTATCAGCTCTTATTCTAGCTAAGTCTATTTTATGCTGCTTCCCCCTGCAAATTTCTCTTCCATCAGGCATTTCAAAAAGCTGAAGTTGTCGTCAGACGACATCGTGAAACGAACAGAACAGTAACAGAAAGAATCTAAACCACTGTTACACATAGGTTACCTTCTCCTCCCATCCTCCTGGAGTAGGCGGGAGGTCAGAGCGAAGAGGGCAATATTCGCTATCCGTTAGGCTGCGCCAAGTTTCTGCCAATTCAGAGTTCCAGCAAGGCCCAGAACAACACAGGTGACCAAGGATGTGGCGGGCCACCGCCCATGTAACCCAAATTCCTTGAAGCAGAGGGAGTACATTTGAGGACCCACAACGAGAAAGACGATTCCACCACGACCCGCAAAAATTCCTCGATTCTGGATGACCCCATGGCATGTGACCAAACTGGGGATGATCGCTTTTCCGTAATAACAACAACCAATGTGTGAAAGTCACGCTAGGCCTTGCTCGTAAACAATGAAACTGACCTGCTTAGCAGTGGCTTCAAGAAGCACCGACTGCTGGCAACGGTCTAGCTGTTGCTTTTTACGAGTCCATAAATCCAATATCTTCAGCTGCCGCTCACGAAGGTCCACTTTGCGCGCCAACATACGAGTCTCATGCTCACGAACGTGCTCTGCTGGAGCCTCGCATCGGCGTATATATTTAAGGAAGAGCTCTGACGTTTTCTGCGCATAAGAACATCCCTAAAAACTCATAATTATTTCGATCAACAAGCAACCTACTACAGGATACAAAACTGACCATAAACTCCATCCAGTACTACAGTCGATGCTATGCATTTCAACAAAGAGGAATTATCCATGCGTTGTCGCTTTAATAGTCTTCTTCAGAGCTGGAAGATTTTCTGTCAGATAACTAAACTACAAGCAAGCATTTTATCAATAAGCGATTCCAGATGCATAACAAAGCATCAAAAGGCAAAAACATATTCGAAGATAATCATCAATGCAGGCTCAAAATCATCAAAGCAGGCTCAATTTACTATGCAGTATAATTCTACAGATGATCCACGTTGCTGAATTCGATGTGTAACGAAGCATAATAAGCAACAGCCAAAAGCAAAACCACTACGAGTGGATCAAATTGAAAATTTTTTTTAAAAAAAAAGCAGACCTTAAGGAAGCGTTCCTTATAGTCCATGTGCTTAGACAGCAGCTCTGAAATATAACGCGCTCGCTCCGCAGCGCACTCATCGCTCTTTTGCATGCACCAGTCCTTGACTGATCCTACGCTATATTCCTTCTCAAGTTGATCCAGAATGGGTGTCACCTGAATTCTATCGGCAAATTATAAATAGTATTCTCAAGCTAAACTTCCTAGAAGACCTTGGATACGCATAAGCTGAATTAATGCAAATTTGAGTAACCAATTCAATATCATTTCTGGGACAGCTTGTGTTAAGGGCAAAGAAAATCTTGTCACAAAAAGCCACAAATTATCAGAAGGTCGAGTACTTTTACAAGATGCAAAAACAACTTTGTGCACACCTTTATTCCTCAAGTAGAAAACAACCCCTCAAAAAACGGAAAAAAGTCACTCTTCAGTAGATGACCAGTTCTGATTACAACATCACAGTTTTAGAAATGTTTTTTTTTCCATACACCGTACAATGGGATAAAAACAAAGCAAACAGTAACATCGCAGAAAAAAACGGCATAGAAACAACAGTAACGCAGATTTTGGAAAAAAAAAAACAACTGAAAGATACCCCTTGCTGGAATGTTTTGTAGCAACTAATAGCAGCCTTGATGAGTTTGTTTCGCTCTTCCGTAAGACAGACGAGACGCCGCCACTTTCCCATAACCTTCTCGTTGAGGTCGTTTATGTCACGCGCGTTCGCATCTCCACTGCTGATCTGCTGCTCCATTTTCTCGATGAATGCAACCACTACATGGTTCGTGTTCTGAAGTTCAGCTCATCTGTGACAGACAATAAAAACTTTCAATATGTATCACGTGAAGAAATTTTGAACATAATCAAGAATCTTGAGTATTGCAAGCAATTCTGAAAGTTCTCCCTCCTCCCAAATTTCCTGTTCGCATAAGCCCTCTCTCCCTCCCCCCAGAATTTTGTAGGTTGAAGTGGGCACTTACTTACCTTCTTTCCTTCCTAGTATGGTTTCCTTTCGAAGTTACTTTATTGAACTTTTATAAAAACCTAACCGCGCCCTTTTTCGGGTGTGCCACTTCGCATGCTCTGCCCCATTCCTTCTAACTAGTCTCCACTTCAAATCTAGTTTCTTCTTGCCACGCGTTCAAATTAGCGAGCATGATTATATGCATCTAAAAAAAAGTCCTAGATGGAAAGAAAGAAAAATATACTTCGATAGTTTGCTGGAAGTGTTTGTGAGCAACTTGAGCGGCCAATGCCTCATCGTAATTGTAGGGAATAACGTTCATGTGTAGTAACTTCTGTTCCTCCTTCTGGATGTTGACGATCACTTGCGACGTCATTGCGCGAGCACGATTTAGCACCATGCATTGTGCTATACGCCTCCGTGTCCTATTCGCAACCTCAAATGCAGAAAGAAGTGAATCAAGAGACTAGCGACAGCTATGAAAAGTGAATCAACAGACTAGCGACAGCTATGAAAAGTGAATCAAGAGACTGGCGACAGCTATGAAAAGTGAATCAGGAGACTAGCGACAGCTATCAAAAATCGGAGAAAAAAGAAACAAGCGCATGTCATATATGTAATTCAGTACTGACTTATAAATTGTACATAGAATGCGGCATTATTGAATAATGAAAAAAAACGAATGTAAAGAACTAGACTAATTACCTTCATTACTTCGGCTTCACACGTAGAGAGCTGCTCAACGCTATCCGATATTACCTTTCTCAGTGGCACTCCATCCGTACAAATCAAATTCAGTTCACTGCCAGCCACTGCCTGCAACAAAATGCTTAGCTGTTATTCAGCTTTCTTCGCCCATCTGTACAAAAATAAAGATAGAATGGAGCAATAAAGCTGGCAACCGTTGAGAATTGACACTATATAGACAATATAACTGACAACGCCGCCAGTTAATGAGCTAACAGTTTTTACGCTAAGCGCAACTGAATATCAGTCCATTTCCATCACTGCTATGAGACCGCCAAATTTTACTACTTGCTTATCCTGACCTACTTCATCCGACAGATTCTTCAAGATAAACGTATACAAGAGTAAGGTTTTTGCTGTATACTATGTTGAGCTTCATCTACTGACGAACACCAACGCATTTCAAACAGTTGCAGCCATTTCAAACAAAAAAAAAAACTGAAGAAGACAACAAAGTTGGGAGATAAATTGGAAAATAAGGTCTGCAACTCTTTCGTGACCATAAGATAAGGCCAGCAAACAATACATACTGCATTCCGTTCTCCATCCCGTCCGCTGACTCCCCTCCTCTTCTCACAGAAATAACAGCTACAAACGAAAGCAGCGGCTTTCATTCTGTAAATGAGCTAACGCCATATTCGGGGTTACCAAATGAATGTGTCTGGTCGCAACTGGAAATTTTAAATATTGATTAATTATGTTTTCAACCCCCCCCCCCCAAGATACTCATAGAGGAATTCGCTGCAAGAAAGATTAATGCATGGTTATTTATTACCTGAACGAGTTCAGCAGCACTGTTCTTAATTTCAAGCACCGCGTTCTTGACCTGCGTCTCGTTGTCCTCTTGATAAGGCAAGATGTGTTGAGCACGAGTATCGAAATTCTCTGAATTCATCAGTGCGACCATGTCATCCTGCCAGTTCTTAAATTACAGTACATTATAGCGAATGAACTTCATACTCAACAGCAGGAGTTGCAGAAATCTGCAAGGATCTCCGAAACGTGCCAACATTTGGCATAACTAAGATCGAACCAGTCAACAAAACGATTAAGCATCCAAGGTAACACTAACACTGAACCACTGATTAACGGAAAGTTATTAGAACTCCACTCCGTTAAACAAAAACGTAGTCACTGATATCGTCGATTGGCTCCAACATCATACACACAAAGACAATGTGCCTTTAGTGTTAGCAATGAACAGGTCCCATTTCAATTCCAATTAAAATCAGATAGTGCACAAGTATATGCAAGTATCAAAAGAAAAAAAAAACACCAAACGCACAGTGCCACTTAACAGAAACGTACTTTAAACGACAAGACTAAACAAGAATAATAGAGATTAGCTCATACTCAAAATGAAATTAACTGCTCGCGAGCAACATTTTCGTCTTTGCCATGTTCTTAAGATGAAAAGGGTGAACATCTACCACAACATGCTCTCATCTGCGACGCGGCAACGTCCGCCTACTCAACAATGATTATCAACTAAATTAGGAGACAGATAAACTGTCGCTGCCATCGGCTGACATATACCACCCCCTCCCCCCTTAAAAAAAGACAGCCGTATACCCCCGCCTGCGATTCAATAGTCATAATTTAGCCCCAATCAAAAAAGCTGCACATAACAAGCCGCTTCGAGGAAGGCTTGAAAATATGCACGAAAAAATGCAAAAAAAAAAAAACCTTCATTTGCAGAGTAATTTGAGAGCAGTCCTGCAGAAAAACGGCAAATTTGACCGCAAGCTGCAACGCATTTCTCTGTCTCGGCCATCGATCAACCAACTTCGAATGGCGCTGCTCGATTTCGCCGATAAGCCTCTCGATGGCGTTCACAGTCTCGCGGTTATCCACATGCATCATCTGCGCTTGCTGTTCTAGTGCTTTCACAAGCTGATGCCCTTCGCTCATTGTCGTTGCATACGCCTCAAATTCAGGTCCCCGTTGCGCATTATGAGAGCATCACATGTACACAGCATTCAGTAGCAAAGGTTCAAGCAAAGCGGTAGCACAGCGTCAACCATTGCTGCCCTACTCACCAAAAATCTGACGTCGAATTTTTTGAACCATCACTGCGCCATTCGAACAAGCTCTTCGTGGTTTCTCAGAAATCAGTTAATTGGTTCCAAAACTAGACAATACCACAAAATATGAAGACAAGCTTTACGCTACGTGACTGCGCAATGGGTCGAAAAAGGAAAGTTTCCCCCCTGAGAGCAGAACGCTTACATAAAACCCGTGAAGCGATAGCTATACGTTGGATAAATAGTTGTAATCAAAAAATAGAGCACTGATTTCGACATTCACAAGCAAAAAGTTGGCTGCCAAGTCCACCGGCGCAGTGGATCATGCAAACAAAGAATGTCTGTGGAGATACTAACCACCCGCGTTAAGATTAGAAGTCGAAAGTGTTTTTTTTTTTTAAAGTAATTATTAGCGTAGCCTACTCCAGCCAGAAAGGGAGGAGGAGTAGGCTCAATGAGAGAGGTGACGTGATACTTTCAATAGGATCTTCTGAATTAAACTAAGGGAACAATGGGATATTAATCAGGGAAGGGGTTTCTGAAGCATCTTAAGGATGAGGGTCTTTTAATGAATTGCCCGTTAGTGGTAAAAATTACAAAGTCGGAGCTCAAAGTTTTACTAGCGAGGTGGCGACCCACACAAACAAAGAATCATAGAGAACGAAAAGAACCTGTGCGGTTGCATCGCTCTCGATCATCCACTCTTCCTTGCGCTGCTCTCCCTCCTGCACGCATGTCGATACTCGCTCATAGTGCGCGCTCTTCGCATCCATACGCGTGTACCACTCGGTGATCTCATTGTAGTGTGTGTGGAACAGTACCGACTTGTTCAGCAAATCCCGTCGTGCCTCGACCTAAAGCGGTCAGATTCTTCATCACAAAGACGCCCAAAACACAACCTTAGCGATTCAGCGGTCTCAACCTTTGCACAAAACGAAAGTTTTCGGATTCGCCCGTTCCTAAGCTCTACCATCAGATCTTTAACAGTTCTAAACTGCATTAGACTTGCCATCTTTGCCATATTGGTTGAGCGACCCCTTCATCGTGACCGCCACTTGAAACGGACACAAACGCTATCATATGCTATTTTATGTTTCTCCTGTCCAGTCCTACATTTCTATGTTTCTGCAATTAAAGTAAGCAAATTTCGTCAGACTCAGTGACAGCAGTTCACACACACTTTCAACGAGGTGACTGTGCACAGTATGGTCCTCTATTATCAACTTCTTCCACATCACGACTGAGTCAGATTTCTCGATTCGGTTTTCTCTACTTTGAAGTGCTTCAACAACGATTTTACTGCAGTCGAAAAAACATCGCCGAAATAAACGAAAATCTATGAAAGGTGAAATGATGGAATGATTCAGAGAGAGGCGAACCCTTGCTGAGAAAGATTCGATACGCCGCCTCAGTTCGTCGACAACCGCGTTCATCTGTTTTACGTCGCATTCGCCTTAAATGAGGTGAAATATCTCAGGGAAAATAGTCACTCAATGTTTACGAGTGAAAGCAACAAATCGACGAAAATTTCTGCAATTAAACAATCGTTTTTGAGGTGCCTTGGAAAATTAAAAGAACTTCTCTTCATGTGCGCTAATCTGAAATGGATCCTTTGAAGAAAGAAAAAATCGCACAAAGCATTATTTACTGGAACCCTAGTATGCGAGCGCTTAAAAATGAAAAATCATTTCAGCAATACCTTTCACGATTAGTATTTTCTTTCCGCCAGCCCCTCTCCCTAAATGCGTACTCTCCTCATTTTCAACAAAACAGTTGCCCTTCTCTCGCCCTAGTGGTGCACCTTCCTTTCCGGCCCATGAAATGGTGTTGTCGATTGAGGTAAATTCGCACATACACACGCAATTAACAAGATTTGACCTGAAAACAATATGTCATCCATACCATATAGTCATTTTCGAGAACTCAAACAGACGCTGAACTAGAAAAAGCTATTCGAAAAATAAGAAACTCACCAGATTCAATAATGGTGTTCGAAGCAGTAAACAGCTTCTCGGCATTCGAGTAGGTGTTAGAGGCAACCGAGCGGAAGTGAGTGTGGTTCCTCTGAAGCACTTTCGCTTGCGCCAGATTCACTCCGATCGCAGTGTTCTTGTTCAAATACGCGTCGCCGTGCTGCTCCAGCCATTGCAACACCTCGAATCCAACAGCTCACACTATTGATGACCAAGAGAGCAATGTGAAGAAAACATTTTACAAATGAAAAATCTCTTTCGAGATCTGTTTGACAACAACGATGCATCAGTAGCTCTTTCCAGATTATTGATAAATATATTCTTTGATGGTTGCTCCATGCACTTCGCATACTATTTCGATAACCGTTTCGTTATCGGACAGCTTGCTATTAAGCACGGGGAAAAAGTTTGAAGAGATCTGTCACCCGTCGCAATTCTGTTCGGTACCCTCTACCGGTCAAACACGGAATGAAATATCTAGATAAATCCGCCATTCGGCTCATCTGCTAGCCTCCTTAAATGCAAACAACTATATGTATTACACCAGTTCTTCTACAACAAGTGAGGTTCATTTTTCTTGATTTGAATGTCACACAGCAATAGAAAACAGGGTACGGCTTACACGATGAGTGTCTGTTTCGAAAGCGATCAGTGCCAAACGGGAGTGCAGTCTAATTTTCCTATCCTGCCACTGGGCATGCATCTCTTTGTGCGCGCGCGTGATCTGCTGGATGACGTCGACGACGTGCTTGTACGAGCTGTTCTGCCCGATCACCTCTCCGCCTAGCGCCTTCAGCAACTGCGTTAGCGAACGTCCTTCACCCACCGCCTTAAAGATAATTGAAACGAATCCGATAAGTTAATTCCCACCTTAAAGATAATTTAAACACTCACAACAGAAATGGCAATTCAAAGCTCTATAAGTTTCAACCATAACATGGAAGAGGAATAACGAAAACACATCACCAGATTTGGAGTAAAACAAAATATACTAATTATAATAATTAAAGTGCAAAAATATTCCGTTTAGAAAAAATTAAGAAATGACCACATCTGTAATGCTCCCGACCTTTCGAATTCTTTCAGAAACAGATAACGTCATCATGGTTTCATGGAAATTTGACAAGTTTCTACTCCAGTATCTGGCAAAACTTTAATATCTTTCACCTTCGCGATCATGTTCAAACAACAAATAGTTGTCCGTCCGTCCACATCGTCGCAGCCCGACAATAAAATCGAATCGTTCGCCATAATTTGTACGTCAGTTTGCAAAGGACTATGTCCACAGCTCAGATCATAGCTTTAGAAATTAGTGTTGACACTTTTTGCATATTTAATAAAAATATTGCTACTATTTCCTCAGAAAAAAAGACAAACTGAGTACCTCGGCATAGGTCTGAAGGAAGGTTTCACCGAAGTGTTCGTGCTCAGCGATGGCCGCCTCCAGCTCGTCACCGGTGCACTGACCGATGCTACTACACGCCTCAACACCTATTTTGCGCATCCACAGCGGGACGTTGGATAGGTACTACAAAATGCACCCAGTGAGAACAGGGTGAGAACAATACAAGTTCTATTCTTTTATTGAACAAACCATTTACGACCCTATTCGCCACTACTAACAAACACAACCATACGCCTTCTACGGAAGCACTTTCGACCAATAGAAATCTCTTAAAAATGAAACATCGTTTGTTTACCATTGGCTACTCCAGCATCATTACAGCTCAAACCAAAATTTCTTGTCCTTCCGATGGTCAGCGCAGCGAAATAAAATTGACTGATCTGCAAAAATGAGGCAAGTTTTAAATCATTTTGATAAGATTCAAAACGGCTGGAAGTGAGTTCGATGCACTACGCTTCATCGAAACTATACATGCAAAATTCACCACATATCAACTAACGATGGTAACAATATTCAAAGATAAAATGAACAATGCCTTATAACAGTACCTCACATTCTTAGACAAAAAAGTTATACAAATAAAGATACTAAACGGTAATTTAGAGACAGTTCAGTAAAACCAACGAGATGTGATTTGCGATGAAAGGAGAGTGCTTGGTCGAGAAGACGGGTGCGTTGCTCGACGGCATGCTTGAATCTGCGCCATTCCTCTTCCAGTCGCAACGCTACACTTTCGATCTGCACTTTGCCGTAGTTGCCTATTTCCAGTAGACGCTTCGCCACACTCATCACATGTGATACGTTTATATCCGCATTCTGCAACATATCTCCGTTTAGTTTGTTTCCAGTAAATAAATCAAACACAATGTCTATAATTTCCGCTAAATTAGATTCTTCTATTCCTTAATATAATCTTATAAAGATTCAATTAACAATAACATAAGCAAAACTGACTCAAACCTAGATTCCATACAAAACCATAAAAGAAAAGCAGAAAACATGTGCAAAACGTCTGCAGCAACAAAGGCAAAAAAGTTGGGAATTCTAATGGGCTGAAGAGATATTATTTATCATGCAACTAACGCTCGCATTGTTCGCAAATTCCCGTTGATCAGCAATAAGCACACTGGTCGACTGCTCTGAATCACCTATCTCGAGAAAACGCTGTGCTAAAAGTGCGAAGTGCGCTCGAATCCACTCGAGCATCTGAACAACAATTAATTCTGTTTGACTCCTTCATTTTTCTTTTCCTTTAAAACAAAAAAAAAAGAAAGGAAAAAAAACAACGAAAGCCAACGAGTTTGCATGAACTTTTCCCACTTTACATTATAAATGGGCAAAACAGGTTCTGTTTTCGCAACAGTATTTTACCAGGACTACAAACACTCAAATCGTCTTGCCTTAAAGAGGGTTAAGACGATCGCAGTACATATATAAAAACAAACAATGTTCTCATTCATGCCTCCTTAGACATGCGCTTCTTAAAGTTTCTTCCGTAAGCGATGACTCATAAGCTCATCATTTTCAGATGCATACGAGAGAAGGTCGTGATATGTGGTGATGGAGAGGGGGTGGGGGAATGACTTTCTTCCATCGGCTTTCTTTTAAGTTCTAAGGAGATTACTTTAAAAACTCACTACGTGCAAATGTCGCATAGATTTTTTTGAAAATTACTCTTTACGAGGATATTTCCTCTCTACCCAAACCTTTGTTCTGTTACTCGACGATGTGCTCACATATCAGTAAAGGGCGCACATCTTCAGTATCAATACATTTTGCTCGTTGCAGATCGATTCCTACGTTGAAAAGCAGCAACGCTACACACGTGACGAATAAATACCACACTCGTGACGAATAAATACACGCATTACCTTCGCACGATACCCCTTCAACAATCACAAGTACTTTCTGCGCATGAAGGAACGCCATCTTAATGCAAATCAAAAAAAAAAAAAACGTGAAAGAGCTGACTTACTTTTTCTGCGTCTTGTTCAAACAGTTTCAGCTGATAGCAGTGATCCAACTTCTGTCTCCGTGCTTCCCATTGAATAAACAGATCTTCTCTTAAACAATACATGCAGCTGTTCTCATACAAAACTCTGCTCAAAAACAAATTATTAACATACTTAATAAAAAATACGTGAACAAACTGCAGTCACCGGAAATAACGCGTCATTTTGAGATAGCAGTTTTTGGGAATGCTATGCGAACAGAAAGCTCAACGATTACGATCATCGACACAACGAAAACTGTCCCATAGTGCTAGCCACAACTTCACTCCAGCAAAACCAGCACAGTCACAAACGAATGTAAGAGTCGGCAAACGGCCCGCCTACCTCATAACTACACAAAACGCGACAACCCCTGTCTCGATCGACGGTAGTTTTTCGCGACAATCGCATGACTGCAGGACATCTTGCTCAAATGGGACAAAAACGAATAAAGCAAGCTAATCAAATGAATGCATTAAGCGTAAATAAAACACAAACTTCGATGAACGCAGTGATTCAACGAGCGTCGCAAGGTGAGGCAGTGCGGCAGCGAGATCCGGATTTGTAGTTGCAGTGCCATTCGATGAATTGTATCCATCATCCGGCGTTACGCCCCCTGAGCCCGCTATTCGCTGGTGAATCTAAAGTCAACCATCTTTTTCTATCACTAACGCTACCATAATAAAAAACCGCAGGACTCCTATATCACCATTTATAATATTTTTAAGACACGATATATCTCGGAGTCAAAATCTTTAGAGCTATCGTTTAAATGAAATCCAACTAATATTTTCATGCACGGAGCATGCAAAACAGCTGCTCAAGACAGCCGCATGTAACCATTCCAACAAACAAGTACGCTGATAAGCACATAGGCAGTTGCTTCATGTTATTAATGTCAATACTTCACCATTACTCTTTCTTCATAATGATATCCCTCCAACTGGCATCAATAAAAAGATATTCCCGGGATTGTATAGAATGCTTAAAGTATAAGAATATAAAGACTTTGTTAAGAAACAAATAATCGGCGAAATTTTGCCTTCTCATCAAATGAATGCTTGCCACCGCCACTGAAAGGACGAAGCCAAACTAAATTTAATTGTTTTGAAATACAACGGAACAAGAAGAAATGCCAAAAATGGAAAAAAAAAATAACAGACTCTCTGGGCTTCAGCCTGAAGCATTTCAATAGGAGCCGCGAGAAGTTTCTTTTTCAGCGCGACATGTGCGGCGGTCGATCGTTCGGCAGTTATCACGTCGACTGGTAATTCGCCGTTCTTCATCTCGTCACGATATGTTTCGAAGTTTCGCATCACGTCAATTATTTGCCAGATTAGTTTCTCCAACTCCTTCAAATATATCTGGTACTGGAGTTTCAATGCAACAAAGATATCATTTCATAAACTTTCCGGTTGTGAGCCTTCTGAAACACACCGCTGAAGTGATGAAAAGAATAACATAAAATGTCGCTATGATTAGGTGCGCACAAATTGCATCCACAGGTTAGGCCTTTAGAAAAAGTGAAACGCACACAACATGTTAACGTACTTAGAACAGCACCGTCAATCGAACAACTGCTTCAAGTTAGCATGCTCACAACCCCTGCAAAATAAACAACACCCTCTTCTCGTAAGCCCTATCGTAAGGACGCGATCGCAGGTTTAGTTGTTGCCATTTAGGGTTGTAAACCCATTTTCACGGCGAAAAAAACTCTCTCGAACAATGAAATCTTACTACATCATAATACCATCAAACTGCGCCTACGAAGCCGCAATCCCTTACCTACTAAATATGTAGACCATTGAAACGATCGCTAAAGAGTTTGGACAGAAAAATGTCTGTATAAAGCTAATTTATGATTAATTCAACCGTATATGCGCAACCTTGTCGACCCTCTCTCTACTGCAGCGAACGCGCACGGCTTCAAGAAGCTTGCGAAAAGATTGAAAGATTTTAAAAAAAAAAAGACGGAAATGGAAACAAAATGAGAAGTAAAGGCGGTGCGAATCGCCGCGCGATTACACGCAGCGTGAAGAAAGAAAACAGACTCAATATATACAAAAAAAAAGCAAGCAAGCGCCCTCTACAAGCATACGAGCATTATCTCTAAGAAAAACATGTACAATTTAGGTACACTACAAAATTCTAAGCTCCGCGTGAGCCTTGCTCGGAGACAGAAGAACTCACACTTGAAAAACCTGTGTTGTCTGTAAGTGTTATGTTCGCACAACTTCGATGAGCCTTATTCGGACGTCAGGCGCGCATAATCTGCGAAAGGTCAACTTGCGCTATTTTTAGTCATTAAGAACACACCAATCTTAACAGGGCTACTTATTTGCAGGAGAGTTTCCTAAAATAGCAAGCAGTCTGTATGAAAAATTGAAGTGGATGTACATATTTCGCGCAAGTATTGTCAGTTTTACCACATGTACCATCAGTTTTACCAGAGGTATCGCCAGTTTTACCACAGTCACCTACAGTCTTGCTAGACGCACCGTCAGTTTTACCTTGGATAAAACGGAATATTTAATTTGCCTCGCTCGCGTGAGAATGCACCTCTCTAACAAAAATTTCAAGGACTGAGAGACGATCATTGCTATGAGCACAAAATTGTTTGATGTTTGCATGCTTCCGGATACCAGCTGACCATTCATATTCGGGCTTGCAATTAAAACATGTTTCGATCAACAAATTATAATGCGACTATTGCTCGAGGGAATATCATTCTGAAGAATGTGAAGAATCGCGTCGCATTAAATTCAGCTGCTAACACTTGTACTACTTGTAAAGACTTGGTGACAGCTGGCCAACAATTCCTGTAGTCAGCTAAATGTTGGCAAGCATCTGCCAGCCACCTTTTTCAATCGTCACGTCCAGTGTGGATATTGTCCGGCCAGAAAGTGATTTTTTTTTTGGTAGATACATGGAAAAATATGTTAGCGCAATAAATTAGTGGGTTTTAGATGACTGCGAGGATCTGAATGTATGAAATCAACATCACGAAACCAACCAAACGGGTTTCCAGCCATTCGTCATGATCGTAGAAGAGCGTACCACCCAGATCTCTCGTCAGCTGCGATGGTTCGATGTAACGCACTAATCCATCGACGGATATCATTTGAACTTCGAACTTATATTTGCCGCTTGATACGGACGTTTTATGCTTCTCCCAGAAATTGTCCGGCTTTATTATGAGCACCACGTGTACCACGGCTGGAAAATGCTCCTGAAAACGAAACCCTTTATCGTGCTACCATTCTCGAACACACTAACCCAAACAACAACAAAGTACAAAGCTACTTTGCATTTTAAAAAAAAGCAATCAACTTTTCAGTGTTATTGTTGACTCACTGCAGTTTGCCCAATTCCCTCCATTATACTATGGTACTATTACTCGATTACATATTCACGCAACCAATCTAATCAATTTACTCTAAAAACCAACGGAGACTGCGCTTCCTACTATTTAAAGGAAAAAAAAAATTCAATCAGCTCCTCTTTTTCCACACTGACCACGAAATTAACGATAAAAACGAGGGTTCAGTAAATGAAACATCTCATCGTTATTTCGCAGAGACTACTAAGCAGTTGAGGAAAAAATGACTCCATGATAGGCGAAGCTGGTATGCAATCGACTGGGATGAAATTCAACACAAACTCGACGAAAGCACAATTCTGTGTGCGTGGAAGTCCAAAAGATGGGAGATGGACATAAAGTGAAACCTGGATGCATTTGAGAATCGGTTTTACGTTGTTCCACGTTGTGCCTTTCCTCATGTCGATAACAATAACAAATCCGTGTCCCTTGAACTCATCGCTGTAATAAAACGCACAGTTGGGAAGGAAGTGGCAACATTAGACTAACGATCACTAGAAGGAATACATCAGTTGGGCTACTGCCGCAGTTATACAACATTTATGAACACACATGTATACCCTTCGTCATTCGAGATTCCAGGTGCCGGGACAGCCTGCCATCTCCCATTCATCAACAGGCCATACCCTATGGATATTGTCAAAGGATGCGGCACAGTCAACGTCCCACCAGGAAAAAAAAATTTTTTCGGCGCAAAAAAGATTTAGCCTGGCTGAGGAATACTGCGCAGCCCAACAGGAATACCACGCTTGAGGAATATATGAAAAAAAGGAAATGTTTCTGCGGTCTAATTTCCAACCTCCCAATCAAGAGCTTGCATTTCAATAAAATCAAAAAAGCACGCTAAAGCAAACTGAGCCAGTGCTCCTAGTTGAAGTGGACACACAGAAGACGCATAACCTTACAATTTCAACGCTACGTTTCTCCTAATTTTCTGCTTCATAATTTTTAGGCTTTTATTCTTGGCGTTGCCTTCTGCTCCTTAAAACCTGAGCCAAAGCTTAGAACAAGCTGGCTTTCCACCTGAAATTTTGGATCTCCTGGTCATGACAATGAACGAAGCATGTAACAGATTAGCTTAGTGGTTGGTGAAAAACACAACTTACGCAGTGACAGCATGAAGATAAAGTAGAATATTCCTAATGTGGTCGGGATTGATGGCGGATGAGCTCTCACGTGCCGGGAACACAATCACAGGCCGACCTTTTCGATCGCGTGTACCCGGCAGTTGTGCCACTCTGTCGCGCAACACATGGAGGATGTCCTCCGCCTTGCGACAACCCTCATGCAGTTTATCCATCGCAAAACTCAGCACCTCATCACACCTATCCCTGAAACAGGCTATAAACTTTCAGTACCATTCAACCACACTACATAACAATTTCGAGCTTCGCACCGAAAGCCTGTCAGGCACACAGTTTTAAGCGAATATGACAGCAAGCATTCATTACTCGTACAATCCAATACTTCTTCGCACCTGCACAATATCTTACAATCCCACTGTTTCTTTTCAGCGTTCCAGCCCCACATCGTATACTGTAATATCCTCATTCTTAATTAAACCTACTTAAAACTTTAAAATAAACTCTATTTAGAGTGCACAATTCGACTGTGCCAGCTGAAGTGGTAACCGTGAGTAAACGACAGGTTCAAAAAGAGAAAGTAAAAAAATCTGCAAAACACTGAATACTTCTTGGCTTATACAGCCGGAGATTATCCCAATCCGACCAAAATTCACAATCAAGTGTGATACTGCGAAATATGGCTACAGCACAACAAACTCGATAAATATGCGAAGCTAACGTTCTCGCGCATTAAACCGCTCATGCTCTTAACAACTATACGCAACCTGAACATGGCTAACTGATGAAGGTCTGAAAAGAAAAAACTACTGAGGTTTAAAGAAAGAACTAGATTTTTTAAAAGGTTTTTTGGAGGTTAATTCGAGACAAAATGAATGCCTCCTTTACGTGAATATGAGCAAACAACTCCACCTATCTCAACAGACCATTTATACGATGTTCGCAGCACCAAAGCGTATCAACGACTTCTCATGGATTCGCGTATATACCTATGCATGTCTCCCTGTGGTCATCTATCTACTTGTTCGATAGTTTCAATGCATAAACCAGAAAAGTGTCCGTGGTGAAAATTGGTAAGCACAGTCCGTGATTTAGCGAGTCAGATACAGCCGCTCATGGAAAAAAAAAACTGAGACCGAAAAATGCTCTCCTAAGCTATACGGCGTCACAAACTACGCTGTACATTAAAAACAGCTCGGGACGTCAATTCCCGGATCACAAGGTGGTAGTTTTGGGAAGATGGAAACGAAGATTCCCAGGAAATGAAGGCCAACAGTTTCGACATTGTAAATAAATCGTCATACCACCATCATTTCAAAGAATCCATCAAGAGCAACTATTTAGTCGCAAGTTGCGCGCAAATATTTCAACGTAGCCAGCCATTCTTTGTTTATTTTTCACACGTTTTTTTTACAGCCATTTAATAAAGACTGTTTCAATCAAGCACATACATATCGTTTCAGTTCTTTAGCACGCCTTAAAAAATAAATAAATACATAAACCAAACGATAACGACAAGCAATCAACGAGCACGAGACCATAATCGAGGAACGCTACACTTCCACGCTTCCGTATTCACATTACGAGTCCGTTGCCTAAACATCGTTTCAGTGCATCACAAATAAAAAGCACAAAGAACGAATGACAGGATCTTCGATTGCTTAGCTCAGTTGAACGGTGAACGAATTATAGCATTTAATTCGCTCAACGAATATGTGCATATCAGTTCTGACGATTTCCTTTTCGTACTCATTTTCTATTTTAAAAAAAAAGAAAAAATTGAGACAGTGACCTTAAAATATCTCTCAATTACTTTTTTTCTTCTCAATTTAAGCAATTAACACCTCGATTTTGTCCGATTTTGTCCTCTGGTAAGCTGATATACTTCCTGTAGACGCGTTCAAAATTAAAAATCATAACCGACCTGTCGACGTACACGTTATTTAGGCAAATATGCCTAATACTATCAGATGCGCTTGCTATGTTAAACGTTTTGCTTACTCTCTTAACTGACGATTTCACTTTGCGCTTTTCAAATGTACACTGAATTTAATCGCGTCTCAATAGCCGTACGGTGATATCGCAATTGTTGGAAATGATCAACATTTTCTATGAAACATATACAAGCAGTGTTTGTGCATCCAGTTGATTGTTGTATGGGTTGCGTTTAATAGCGCTACACCCGGCTGAGCTGGAAGTGGCTGGTTCGCTTAAATGCCGTTCATCCCTTCTACAGCACCGCTAGTCCCCATCAGGAAAAGTCGCTCCTAGTTGGAAGTCAAAAATTTGGATGAACCCTGAGATGAATGCAGTCGGAGCAACGCAGCTTGCCCGTGCCTCTGTTACCAATCACGCTGCGAATAAAAATCGCAATTAGTAAGAGATGCACGCGTAAATGCCTGTGATCTCCACACAACAAGGGTACTATTGGCCCCACTATCAACAAAAACCGGGAAAAAGAGGATGAAGTTCGACATCTAGAAGTCTCTGGTCTTCGAACATATCGGAAAGGATGACAAAACCCTAACATCCGCACTCAACTACTATTTGTTCGGCTCGCATCCGTTTGTGTTTCCTCTTACATTTGTTTCTTTTTCATTCCTCTACTGAAATATGATATTTGCAAATGTTCTTCTCATATCAAACATTTCAAAAGTTGGTTGTAAGTTGGTGTTTTGCGTTAGCATTCTTCTACCTGAAGCGCTCCATTTTACTACTATTATAACGAACTTCGATATCTTTCCGCCGAATTCCAAAAAAATCTACCAGTAGACAGCTAGCTAGTAGAAGGAGAAAAAAAAACGACAATGAAATGATATCAGAAAAATACTGCTTTCATCATAGAAGGAGATAAAATAGCAAACGATGACAGATCGTGCCAACAATTCGGATAAGCGCACCACGTTGATGAAATAGCACAAGAATATTTCACCAGACCTGAACACGGTTTTTCTTAAAAGTTTCCCTTTGAAAAGTTTCCTATTCTTCCGAAGAAAATGCAGACATGAAAAACGTGGCTACGTTGACGCGCATAACGGTTATGACAATGCAAATCGTTCGGCTAGTAAATCTCTTAATGCATATAGTCGCAATACTTCATTAATATGCTCTAGGAGACCCATTCCTCGATAATGTCTCCATTGTGGAACAACGTTCACAACTAGCTAATCGACTTTTATTTCACAATCCGGTGTAATCAGCGGGACCGATTCTTGTCGAAACTCTCCGTCGAAAATCGCATT
>JPKZ01002389.1:559196-598808 GCA_000803305.1 Toxocara canis
AGGCAATTTCTCGACTTTCATCACCTGGGTCCCCACTCGTGTTGCATCGTTCTTCGCATAACACTACGAAATACCTAATGTACACTAAGAACAACCTACAATAAATAGATTTATCACAATATTTTATCGAGATGGGACTGACTGATTCTAGCTGGAAGACGAGCAAAGGTGAACACAGTGAGCAGTTTCCTATTCACAGTCAACACCACTGCATCATCTGATAAGCAATGTGCGTCAACGAAAGCATTTTTTGCGCTCAGCTCGACATCTTCCATCCAACCAACAATACCCACCGCGCATACAAACAGCACAGGATGAGACTGACCAGAAAAGCACACATATCGAATTAATGCCTTTTATAATTCACTGCTGCCACTCACTTTTAATTCAACAGATCATCATTGGAACCCTCTCCATATGACACTCAGTTACGTGAGATTATAAGCCATATTTGAAGCACACACTGGCATCCGCTTCCCTCTGACTGCTCTTCTCGCCGACAAGCGACATGGCCACAAAAGGATAAGGAATCGGCAAGTCTCCCACGAAAGTAAGTGCTGTTGCAAGTTTGCGAGGTCGCATGCTTCTCATCCCGAAGGGACATCGAAGAAAGCGATGTGCGGATGAGGGAAGAGTCAAGAAAACCCTAACTCCTTGAAGGTCACCAGAGTACCTCGTTGAGCTCTGCAGAACATCAACCATGCAGAGGAATTTCCGAAACGCACTGCACGAATCATGGAACTTTACGAGATGCTTAGGAAAGTCGAAAGAAATAGTTGCAAGAAAACGACCCCGTCCCTCTATACTGCCCACCCTTCTTACGCAAGTAGTAAAAAAGTGATCACGACCGCCGTTGCGAGTAATGATCGTCGCAGTGTGAAGTGAGGGGTATCTCCCGCCGAGCGAACGCATAGAGGCCGAACGGTGCTCGCTTAAATTGCGAAGTGTTTGCGGACCTCGATTAATTCGCCTTTAGTGTATCATGTGTAGCAGCACAAAAGTGCAAAGCGCACAAACTGTGAGTGCTGGATCGCCGCTGCGGGAGGCGAGCAAATCCACGAAAGGACTAAACATCGTTAGTAAGGTGGCTGGACGTAGCGTGAATTGTTATGTGTAGTTTTGCAGATTTCCTTTTCGCAGTCCGAAAACGTTTCAGTAATATTTATTCGCAAGAAGATATCTTATCAAAAATCAAATTTTCGCTATATAAATGTATGTGATAACGCCGTGCACACACGACAATTCATACTTTAGCTAATCTGCCGCTTGTACAGATCTACTAAAAATTCTTGTTTCTGTGGCCTATCTGAGATATACGCAATCCGATAAACTTGAAAATGCATGAAATTTCTTTTGCCTATTTAAGCAACGACAAGCTCCCATGGAATTAGTAAACCGGACTGTAACTGGGCATAGAATTTGGCTTCATGATGTTGACTATAAGACCAAATTTCATAAATTTGGCTTGGGTTTATGCAAATGCACAGATGCGATGCTGCCACGATGCGCCTTACGAATGCAAATTTTCCAAGGCGCAAGGACATTAAGAATTAAAGTATGTGACGTGCAGTGAGCTAAGACAAACTTTAGTTACGGGAAACACCTGACCCCTCCCCCCAAAAAAAAATGCTTAAGCTAATATCAAACTCAGATACACGATACGTTTCCCGTGCTAGGAAAGATAGCCGCCATAGAAATAACTCTCTCCTCATTCTCCTATCCTAGCTCATCACGCCTGCTTCCTTACATATTCCGCTACTACTGCTGCGCCAATTAACCCATCAACAACGACCAAAACTCGACCTGCCAACTCGCCACCTCCCAACATCCCAACGCAATACCACCAACTCTCTTCTGTCAGGAGAGAGAACAATGACAAAAATGTCAGAAAACGTGAGACCCAGCAACTCACTGTCAGAGTACCCGGAGTAAAACCCGTTAGCGAACAAGGTAAATGTTGCTCCTTAGTAAATGTTGTTGTTGCTCTTGCTGATGGAGTGAGCACTCCATTGCAGCAACGCGACGGAAATGCTCGACAAGTCGTGAAACCGCTCCCCGTCTGATTTCCGGGTGGATGCCACTTACTACTGCCAAGTAACGCATTCTGCTGATCCATGCTGGTATCCTTCAATAACGACAAACGCTTTTTCAACACTAGTGCATCACTAATCCTGGGGATATGACAATGACGAACGAGAACGAGCGGCACGTTAAGGTTCGCAAACATCTCGTAAAAGCGACGGACGCGAACGGAACGAGCGTTTTGCTGTTCGCAGTCCTAGTGTTTTATCACTGATTTGCAATGCCCACGTTTGCCGCAAAGTTTGAGCGGGTTGGGTGGTGAGCATATCGATAAAGCAACGTGAGGTGATACCTTAGAGATCCTATCGATAAAGCAACATGAGGTGATACGTCAGAGATCCTACCGATAAAGCAACATGAGATGATACCTTAGAGATCCTATCGATTAAGCAACATGAGGTGATACCTTAGAAAGCCTATCGATAAAGCAACGTGAGGTGATGCATTAGAGAGCCTATTGATAAAGCAACGTGAGGTGATACATTAGAGAGCCTATTGATAAAGCAACGTGAGGTGATACCTTAGAGATCCTTTCGATAAAGCGATATGAGATGATACCTTAGAGATCCTTTCGATAAAGCGATATGAGGTGATAACTTAGAGATCCTATCGATAAAGCAACATGAGGTGATACCTTAGAGATCCTATCGATAAAGCGACATGAGCTGACACCTTAGAGATCCTATCGATAAAGCAACATGAGATGATACCTTAGAGATCCTATCGATAAAGCAACATGAGGTGATACCTTAGAAAGCCTATCGATAAAGCAACATGAGGTGATACCTTAGAGATCCTATCGATAAAGCAACATGAGATGATACCTTAGAGATCCTATCGATAAAGCAACATGAGATGATACCTTAGAGATCCTATCGATAAAGCAACATGAGATGATACCTTAGAGATCCTATCGATAAAGCAACATGAGATGATACCTTAGAGATCCTATCGATAAAGCAACATGAGATGATACCTTAGAGATCCTATCGATAAAGCAACATGAGATGATACCTTAGAGATCCTATCGATAAAGCAACATGAGATGATACCTTAGAGATCCTATCGATAAAGCAACATGAGATGATACCTTAGAGATCCTATCGATAAAGCAACATGAGATGATACCTTAGAGATCCTATCGATAAAGCAACATGAGATGATACCTTAGAGATCCTATCGATAAAGCAACATGAGATGATACCTTAGAGATCCTATCGATAAAGCAACATGAGATGATACCTTAGAGATCCTATCGATAAAGCAACATGAGATGATACCTTAGAGATCCTATCGATAAAGCAACATGAGATGATACCTTAGAGATCCTATCGATAAAGCAACATGAGATGATACCTTAGAGATCCTATCGATAAAGCAACATGAGGTGATACCTTAGAAAGCCTATCGATAAAGCAACATGAGGTGATACCTTAGAGATCCTACCGATAAAGCAGCATGAGGTGATACCTTAGGGAGCCTATCGATAAAGCAGCATGAGGTGATTCCTTTCTCATCACAACAAATGAGCAAATTAACAGGTAAATAAATGCGTATGAAGACGAGCATTGAGTAGCGTACACCCGAGGAACCGATTTTATAAGCTGCCAAACCGAATATGCCTCCTCTAGCCATACATTCTCGTATTTTCAGCGTACTCGATCGGCTCTTATGAGCCAAAAGAACCAATCATTCCTGGGCAACTGGCAGTCGCATTTGCATTTTCGAGAACAACTCATTGATCGCTTAATAATGCGAAAACACCTATGGTACAATTTCTGACTAGTCGATCGAAGAGGGTAATTTTTAGCAATTTATCCTCTACTGGTGCACACTGCAAAAATTGGGCGAGAATGAACGATGTTCATAATCGGTGCACAAAGAGCTATTTCTGCGGCTTCAATTATTGATTGGGAAAACAATGCGATAAGGAGTTTTAGTTGAGCACATGCTTTCGTTATGCTCGTAGTTAAATATTGCTTCCTTTTAGCCGGAAGTGACAGTTTCAATATGGTTCATCGTTGGCTCACATTCGCATTATACCGGCCAGCTTCTTAAAGCTTTTCTGTTCACTATTGCTAAAGTTCGTATATGGAAGATCGTATCCAGTCTCTCGCCTCTCGCATATTTTGGACAGGAATTTGTATTTTCATTAGAAGAAATACGAAAACTACTGTCAGTAGTATGTATCATAAAACCGTAATGTTAGTAGTATTTTTAACGCTTATTTCAAAAAATTCCATACTCTTTTCCACCAAACTCCATTGAGCCATCGAGATCGACATTATATTCCTTTCCCTGCTGCCCCATCTCCGTCCCCCTGCACTGATGTTAGCACCGGTTGTAGTGGGATTTTCTCTTTTAAACGATAAAAACTGGTAAACACTTTAGAGTGACGCATTGCGCTCGACGAGAAGCATCAAACTTAGAGCAGTATGCATGAATTTCTTATAAAAAATTCTCCATATTTTTCTAGAAAAATGTTTTGCGGTTTAGGACAAATCGTTGATCGTATTTTCAGCTATATGGATTCTTGTTTCACTGAAACCAAAGATGTATCACGAAATTACAATATGTCCAACTATGATCATTTCAATGAGTGACCAGTTTTTCAGTGAATCCATCAAAACGACCAATTCATCAAATTTCTTCAAGTCATTCTTTCCGCAAAACGCATAATTAACGTTCTCATACCAACAGCTCTAAGTGACAAGATTACTTTCGCTGCAAATGAACATTTATATGCATTTTTTTTAAAAACTGCCTTTTACACGTGGATCACTGTGAATCTCGTTTCAAGCATACATGTGCATTTGCGGCACTCAGTGATTTGTTTGTTTCAGGCTGAGGTCACACTTCACAGTTATTTGAAACATCTCTGCGGACAATGGTGAACGAGAATTTTTTGCAATACTCAAAACTATGAATTCAAAGGAACACATTGTGGAAGGGAATTGCGTTCAAAATATAGATGCTATTGGGATATGGAAAACTATAAATTACGCTATTTAAGAGAGTCAAAATAAACGAGTAATTTGTAAAGCAAAACATCGGACATACCATCGTAGGGCGTTCCTTTAACGCACCATCAAATTGACGATAGCGGTTGTAGTCGGATGTGGTGTATTCGGTAAACTCTCAGCGCATGCACGGCTGTCGTCGAGTGAGTTGTGATGCTCTCACAAGCTCAACAGCTGGCTTCCAACTTTAATTCAATGCAAAATGTGCATGCACTTACAAGCCTTACTAAAACAATCGTTCTACTTTGTTTCATCGACTTTTCATAATGTAGGGCGGCAAATTGCTCACCTCATAAATAAATAAATGATTCAATAAATACAGATGCACCTGTCTACCTATCGTCAATGTAAGCATCAGATAACTTTTTTTTTGAAGCGATACACCATTACCATAATGCCCGAATCGTTCCCGCTTATTTATAAACTTTATTTTGTTTTTTTAACGCGTCGGTGATGTTGCATTGTGCACCAAACGTGATCGTTCTTAAATGGTACTGCAAAAAGTACTGCTAAAATTGTCACTGTAAATTCTAAAGGTACTGTAGAAGCACTGTGGAAATAGTGCTGTAGTACTAATAGTACTAATAGTACTGTAGAAGTACTGTAAAAATAGTACTAATACTACTGTAGAAAGTTTAAAACCAGCAAACAAATGTACGTTACACGAACACGAGAATCTTTCACTCATTTACTGCCTCACTTATGCGTGTATGGCTGCGTCTTTCGGAAAACAAAAAAAAATGAATAGTTTCATTTAGCTTCAACGAATGCCGAAAAAAAAAGAATAATTTCATTCAATTCTAACTCAGTGACAGTTTCATTAACTTTATCATTAGTTTATCTTTAAATCACTCCGTTCAATTGTAATACGCAGTAGTTGTTTAGCTAGGTTAGTTTCAATCTTCGCCTACAGTATGCGTACGAATAAGGACTGTTCAATTCAAATCACTCTTTTTATCATGGAAATCATTTGCGAATTTATTCGTCTTAAGAATCAATGACAATTTCTCTGCGCATGTACAACGTTGCCAACACCCGTTCATCGAATATGCATCGAGTGCACAGCTGAAGCGGTTCACATAAACGGCGCTTCTGCATTATCGCTCATCAAATCTGAAACATGTGCGATCGACTCCGATCGTCATGTTTCTTTGCAAGCGCCACAAAGCATTTGCAATTGGCCATGCCAGATTTCACAACTTTTGGTAGTCTAGTGCAGTTTCAGTTCATGCAATTAAACCATTTGCTATTTGAACATTTATCATTTGAACATATGCTTTTCTTGTGGATGCCTATTTCTAGTAGTTGTTATTGCAAGACGAGCAGAATGCAAAATTGCGTTTTGTGATTTTGCATATTCATTGAGCATTCTAGAAAAGATAGAACTGCTCTTCAGTGATGTTCACGTACCACGTTTGAACACAGAAACTTTTACTGACGTTTCAGGATAATACTATAAGTGGTTTAGGAAAGGGAGGTGAAGGGAGAGGTAGGTCCGGGGTGGTTTAGGAAAGGGAGGTGAAGGAAGAGGTAGGCTCGGGGTGGTTTAGGAAAAGGAGGTGAAGGGAGAGGTAGGTTCGGGGTGGTTTAGGAAAGGGAGGTGAAGGGAGAGGTAGGTTCGGACTGGTTTAGGAAAGGGAGGTGAAGGGAGAGGTAGAGCACAGGAACTCTCCTCATCTCCACATCGGTGACGCCAGATTTGAAATTAACATTTCAGGAGCTTAGGAAAGTAATTTCTTGAAAGACTGCCTCATTGAGAGGTTTTCACCACAAACAGTTCTAGTTTCGAAAACTCATAGTTTTTCTTCTTCAAAAAATTGTATACAGCGCTTTCGAATTTTGTGTTTGAGAATAGATTTTTGGATGATAGTGGGAGAAGGCAGGAGAGGTTACTGGTACGTGAAGTGAAGGAGGGAGGGGAGAAGGGCGGGGAGGAGGGGAGAAGGGGAGAGAAAATGATCTCCCTTACATGGTCTCCCATCTTCCTCTTCACCAGGGTAGTGTAAGTCATTATCACAAGTAGAAACAGTATGTTTGTTTTTTAATTTCTTATCTGATTTTCGCAATACAACGAAACACTAAATAAAACTTCCCATCACAGTTGCGACGTTGCGGGAAGTTAACTCTGCTTAAGAAGGCAAGTGACCGACCACTCGATTTATTCCTGCAGAAAATTCATTTCTATCGAAAGGCTATTCAACAGAACATTGTTGCATTCTCTTCTCCAAATTACAGACATCGTTGGCCAACAAAGCGATGGTCAACTCAACAAGTATATATGAAGTTAGGACGCTACATACGATGCGATGCGTTTGCGGTGCTTCAGATAACACTTCAAGAAGCGATTTGCCCGGTTAGCGGCCATCATTTACTTTTATTCAACATACTTTCTCTTCGAGATTGAGTATAATATATAAACAAATATTCTTTATCGCATATTTAAGCAAAACGGAGTTACCGAGTATTCTGTTATCGAATATTCTTTTATCGAGTATTGGAAAGTGCTTGAGTTATTCAGTGATACGCGATTTCTTGCAGCCGTTACGTCTCTCTTTTTGTTTCACATATTGATTTATTTTATAATTCTGTATCTATAAGATTTTCTTCCAATTTAAAATGTAATCTGCAGGTAACCGTTTGTGATGGGATGGCACAGCAACCTGTCGCACTGATTTCGCAGTTCTTCTTGAACTTGATAGGTCTAATTTGCCGACTAGGTTTTTTATGTCTTTGTTGTCGTTTTTTGTTTTTGGCCAAGCAGTCCATACATGCTAACGTATTCGCGATATCGGTCTGTAGGTTGTATACCGATCAGCACTGTAATCGGAAGCTGTACGGTGGACAACTTGCTTCGCACAAATCGAGTAGCTCACCACTTCTGAGCCTCATTACTTTAACTACCAACAAAAACATATTTAAGTTTTAGTATAAATAATGTCCCAAGTAATAATTCCACATACGGTGTACCTTTCTTGAAAGTAGTGCTTAAAACACTTGGAAGTCATTCTATTTCAACGCTTGTGTAATGTTTTTTAGATTTGCTTTTAAACTTTCTGAATAAAACGCCGTCTGCAAATGTGTTGGTGTAACGAGCTGTAACCGAGTGGATAAGCAAAAGCGTATGCGCAGAAACGAAGATATGGGACGTGATTTTTTACCAGTTACTAAAATTTCAGTGCCTTCTTTCTATTCGTATCATCAAAATCAATGTTCCATATTGTTCTAGCGATTGTATTTAAGTAGTGGTACACTAGACGAATCGTTTTATGCAAGCGATCGCAGACTCTTGAACTGCAAAAAAAATAAACAGAAAATATTCTCTTCGCACGTAATCTGCACGGGTGCATCGTGCTTCATGTTTTTTTTTTGGACGTAAAATGCAAAGGGATGCATGGGCAGCTGTAATTTCATCGACTATTCATATATTATGAGATCTATTGGCATCAGGATGTGCCAAAACCTGGATAAGATCGCCGCCGCGCAACCACCATAAATATGGCTGTGATTCGTAGACGTTACTTGGTAATTGTGGCGCGCGCCAGAACACTCCTAATGAGAGGCAATATAAAAGGAAACAATGCAGAAAACGTGCGAATAAACCTACGTTTCTAACGTGGGATTTAAATGTTGTCGATGGGACATATTGGGCAATGAAGTAAAATGAAAGTATTTTTAAGTAGCATTGTTCGAACAACTTTACACCTATTTGGACAGCCATCGTAAACAGCGAATAGACTGGCCATTTTCGAACTCAGCATGAGTCAACAGCACAAGGAATGCATAAAAATCATGAAGTTATCAATGAGCACAAATTGCGCAACGTGAATCCTTTCAAAGGTGTTCATGAAGTGCCGTCAAGCGGCTGCTCCACGTTAAGCGCTGCAATAGGTTAGGTAATAGGTGGTAGTCAGCTATCTGTAAGATGTTCGACGACATCCATACTAAGTGAGAGTATTTGAGTCAACTAGGTAATTCAAGTGTTTTCCGTTCTCCTCAAAAACGTTTAAAGCTGCAAAAAGTTTGATGTGTTTCTGAGAGGATGTCGGTAAGCCAGTACATGCTGCGTGTGTCATAATGGTGTTTCAATTGCCAGTCATGCAGTTAGCGTTTCCGTTCGCGCGTTGCTCAACTGTCGGGGTTGTTTCGGGAATGGAGTGAGTGGATGCGGTAGTGTTCTCGGTTTTGCAGATGGACGTGATCTATGATATTGTTGAAGGTATGTGGTGCTTCGAGAGTTGTTAGAAATATTTCCTAGCAATGCATCAAAATAAGTACTTCTTTTAGCGCATAAAAGAGCTAACATAGATAGCTGTGGAAGGGGAAGGAGTCAGCATCATTGCGAGAAAACAGCTATCTTTAGTTCCCTTCCATCAGACCTTATGAGCCCTCATTTTCTTTTATGGTCGTTACGCTGTAGTGCCTACAGACGGCCGAGTTGCGTGTTTAGAATACGGCATGGAATTGTTGCTATTGCTTTGGTTCTGAGCTGTTCCTGCGAGCGTGGGGTCACTTGGCCAATGCACACACTATCTTTCTTTCTATTTCGCGATGCACAGTTTATTGCACTGCTTTTGTTTCGCCGCTCGAACAGTCGCATTCACTCGTAGAACTGGCCGCTTGCTGGATAGTGCTGAATCGTTTGTGGCAAACAAGCTTAGTTAAGTACACCAAGTTTGCTTTGTAGTTTCACCCTGTTCGAATCCATACGCTGTGCCGTCGACACAGAATGTCGATCGTTTTGTTCCTTTTGCAAGTAAGGCCCTGAGTAAAGCATTATGAATACGACGACATGTTATTATTAATACTTTCTCGTTGTTTCCGGCGTCTTAGTCTGTTGCACTGGTCGACATAAGCGATCGCTTTCCGGAAACCCCTTTAACGCAAATGTAAGATGAGTAAAATGGCCGCATGACTGAAACGGTGATGATGATGTGGCCAATTGCCGAGGCTTTTTCATCGCTGTTGCCAGTGATCCACATCGTCGGAGTAACAGCAGCTCAGCGCGATCATTAGTTTACCCACCCGTCGCAGGTACTGTTCGAAAGCTGGGGAAGTGATTTGGCGGTTTCAGCTATTAATTTTCAGGAGTGCACGTGTTCATACCGGTGATTGCGGTGGTTTTCATTGCGATCACACTTTTTCTTTGTGGTCCCGGGAAAAAAGAAACACAGCCGACTTCTGATACTGACTTGATACGAGGTAACTGAACTAAACTTTGCCAACTGCTTGCATCCTTGCGTGGACAGTTGTCGATGATAGGCATTGGCGAGAATTGGTTTTCTATGGTGATGGACAGAAGAATTGACAATTTTTTGCTTCCTCAAAAAGCACCTAGAGGCCCATTTCAAAGGACCAAAAAATCGAGCATGCTGTTATGTAGCGGATTTCACAACACCACCACACTAAATTGTACTCAGTTTCTGGTAAGGAATCCCTCCATTCGGTTTATAGTTCTTAAAGAAATGCGTTGCGTGAGTGAGCTGAAACCTTCACAAGAATCGTTCAGAAGGTAGCTGAGATGCTGTCGCGCATCAAGCGTTTTATTCTGCAAAACGGGTCCATGTTCACCGCATCGTCGACTTTATTCCACATTCACATTAGAGATCAGCCGATAAAGAAAGCACAAAAGGTGATGAGCAAGTTAGCCGTTGTGTTTCTGTGTAGCAGTGCGTTGGGTGTATTGAATAACGATCTGAAGCAACGGGAGAGTAAAATTCGACTCCCAAGGTTCGATGAATTGTTATTACACTTTTGAAACCTAATCTCATTGTAGCAAAGCATGGAACGTGACTGCTATAGCACAAATGCCGTATAAAGACACAACAGTTAATCTGCCGATTGGCTGTCATGTCGAGTAGTTCGCTATCAGGTGTATGGCCACGAACGTTTAGTATTGTCGCAACAAACAAGAAGTACGATTCTATGTGTTCATGTTTAAATCTTAATGACGACTGGTCACGCGAACATTATCATCAATGAAATTATCAGTGTAGAAAGTGAGACCGGCAAGAAGGGATGCTCACGTCCAGTTCTTTGATAAACACTGAAACTCGCTGTGGTCACGCATTCGAAACGATGATTGCTGTATTCTTGTCGCATCGAGAACGGACCCCCCTTAAAAACTCAGAATTCTGCGACAGTAACTTGCGCATATATTGTAAGGTCTCTTGCTGCGACTGTACGTATTTTTAAATACACCGTTTATACCTCGTTGTTTTATTCCCTCCTTTTTCCACGTCCCACTAACGAATTGTCGTCGAAGTTGGCTTTGGGTCTTCTGATTTTATGTCTAGAAAGCATTAAGCTTCATTAATACTAATCCTCAACATTACGATTATGGCTCAAAACACTAATCCTTTCTGGCTTTACGCGTCAAAACCATCATCTCTGCGGACTGGTTTGTGTAAAATATTCTGCTCTCCTTCACGGCGTGCTGCCTGTCGCATTTATTGTTTTTGGATTGCAGGACCGTCGTTGCATGAAAGCGATCGAAAGGACAAGGAGGATTAACGGGGATGATGGACCATCAGCCATGAAGATCGTAATAAGGAAAGTAGACCAGAATTGCTGATTTCCAGTGGAGCTGTCGGTTGTATGTAGAGAAATTTCACTCGGATACTGTTTTTACCCTTCTGTTACTCAGAGCTGATCTCATATAAACTTTGTACCATTCTGTGAATAAATTTTTGATGACTGCAATAACCTCAACGAGATTAGACATCTAAAAGTTAGGCTACCTCATCGAGGCTTTTATGTGATCCGTAACTGCTCTTGGGCTTCAGGACCATTCGTGTGCTGAACTACGTATCCTCTCTTACGAGGATCCTTGTGATTAAGAGCAGACGGTGAGCCGTGTAAGAAAGAGCTGGAGATTTCGCAAACGACAAGTGTATGGCGATTTGAGAAATTAAAAGCCAGGAAATCATGGTATTAGAGGGAAGAGTAACATTTTTGAAAGCGTTAGGAAGATCGCTTTTCATGTGCTCGTGCTTCTTCCAAGGCGGTGCTAGTATGGGATGTAGAATTCTGTCATGTAAAGCACTCCATGAAGGGTTCCATTTGCTGGGGTTATAATTTGCATTAAATTGCACAGTACCACCCAACCCCTCCTCCCTCCCTAAAAGTTCTTCAGCTGTCTTGACTAAGCTGGACTAATTATTACAGGAAGCTATGCTCCGAGAACCGTCCTTCGAAACATCGAAAAACTTCTACTCGGATTTAGAATTCTACGGAATACATGTTCTGTACAGCACTCTGTCAGGTAGCAAGCCTTCCCGCAGCTCCACCAAAAAATAAATAAATAAAATAAGAAAAACAAAGATAAATTGAGCAAGGCAACGATGTTTAGTCGATTTTATTGCACTCGAACGATGAATCGTGACAAACGCTGCCACCTTCTCACAAAAGTCGAAATCAGATAGAGATGCATCGCAATAAATCGAAGACGACTTTAAAAAAACCGAGCACAGGGAAATACTGCAAAAATCAAAACAAAGGTGAAATAAAGGGTGTCGAAAACAACAACCATCCGAAGAAACAATGCAAGGGACGCTGAAGCACGAAGACTAGAATTTAGAAATTAGAAAATTCACAAATCAACGGTTCACATGGGAGGTGCTAAGGGGGGAGGGGGTGGGGAGAAGGGGAGGAAGTATTTAAATTTAACGGTTCTCCGTCAAAGATCTGGATTCGAATTTACCCTTATAATGTGTTCAGCAATACCCATGATTCTTCTGCACTGGTAATGAAACATAAAACAAACACAAACACTGAACTGAAAAATTAAGGTCTGAAAAATCAAAACAGGAAAAATTAAAAGGTCTTAGCTAAACGAAATAAAAAAGCTTCGGAAGCCTTGCTGAATGATTTTTTCGCTGTGGCACACCGCGTAGAAGCGAAGCACCCCCAGTCTCTCTTGTGAAAAGAAAAACAGGGCAGCGCGGAAGAGAGAAGTCCATCGACTTTTGGTGCAATTTTTTGTCACCCACTAACGCTTGTGATAATTCTAGCGGCTAAAAGATGGAAGGCCGCAAATGCACCCGACAGCAAAAGAATATGGAAGTTCTTGTTACAAGGCAAAACAAAAGTTTACTTTTTTTGTTCCAGTGTGCTACATAACAACAGGATCAGCAGTCAGTGCATTCATCCCCCTCCCTCTCACTCAATCCTCTCCTCCTCTCCCCCCTTTTGCAACGAAACGTAATGCTAGGCATCAGTTCAAACCTCCACATAACTTAGAAAATAGTTCACGAATACCGCAAAAGTTGCATATATAGTCATTTCGAAACAATAAAGTCAATTATTCACGCAGTTGTAGCCATCACAATCGAACGAAATCGAATAATCGATCCCACGCATTCGGCGGATCATTTTTTAAAGTTACGAGTTGATATTTTCAACATGCAAAGTTCGGCAGATTTGGTGCTCTGAGGGGACTCCAGTGCGAAGCAATTCCCCCACTTCTTGGCCGAAGCGTTCTGGCCGAAATGCTTTTTTCGCTGATCGAAAATCGCTGCCCGCAGAACACCAAGCAGAAATAATTATGTACATTCACATGGTACCTATATTAAGGACTTCTCACAGCAACGCCTTAGCAAAATGAGACATTAGACTCGCACAAAAAACCGCAACTGACATACGCAAATGCAAATAACCTGAGGATGGACGAAAGGAATCGGAAAGCGAAAAAAAAACCGAAAACTGTATCAAGCACAAAGTTCGCACTATACGTTTTACGCTTAACTGATGGTATCATTTTGTGAAGAAGTTTCACAAATGAATGTTGGATTATCGTTTTGCGGCGTTCACCTCAAAATAATCAACGTCTGTTTTTCGTGTGGTTGACCTCCTGTCTAACCGATCCTCAAATTTTATTTTACAATTTCGACATGGTTCGACACAACCGCACATTCAGATCGAAAACTGACAATAAAGCGAAGCGAAAAGATGAAGAGAGAAGTGAGCAGTGGCCAAAGCATATCTATTTGGATAGGGATTTCTTAAATTCGAATTACAGCAGAGCAAAAGCTAAGAAGGAGTGATGGTGGACTGCACGAACCGCGCGAACTCACCGCCGTCTTCCGAGTTAGCGTACCGTTCGAAGAACTCGTGATTGCTGAGTGTCTTGAGGTTGGCCCTCTCAATTGGATTCTTCTTTACGCACTTCTCCACAAAATCCACAAAAGTATCCGTGAAGATCTTTCTTGGCAACATCGGAGGTGGCTTTAAATTAAATACTTCACTATTCACGTTATAATAATAGGAAGTCACTGATTGCTAATAAGTTTATTCAACTGCTGTATAGGACCAAAAGTTGAAATTACTCAGAGAAGTAAAAGATACCATAATGCTTGTAAAATCTGAAAGCAGATTGTCGTTGTTGCAAAAATAAATAAAATTAATTTCAGCTCAACGACCAATCGCAAAGCTTCTTTTAGACAAAAAGAAGAGCCAGCCGGGCTTAAATGTACCTGGTCGGACAGAAATACTATTCGATATGAGTTAGCCACCAGACCAGTTAACTGTAAAACAACAAAAATTCTCACCCTTCTCGAGTGTACCCATCTCATTAAAAGTTCATTTGTTGTCAAAGGCTTGTCTGGAAATTATCAACTAAACCCAAAGCCACGTATAGCTTACGCACGAGGACCGAACTCTTGAAATAAAAAGTGGTAACGTACCTCGTTGACAATGTAATCCAACAGTTCAAAGATGGCCATCGTTTTAGGTGTGGAAGCAGGACTGCTACTAGGTGGAGGTGGTAAAGTACCCGGCAGTTCCACTTCCTCCTCCGGAATTCCAAATATAGTCGAGTAGTCATGTGCGGTAAGTGCCGGCACCGGATATCGACCAATCGACAGCTCTACCAATGAAAGACCAAAGCTCCACACGTCCGACTGAACGTTGTAATGACTGCCCGTCAATCGCTCCGGCTATAAGAACAACTTTTATCGAAGACATAGTATTTTAGAAAATATGTGATCAGAGGTAACAATGAAATTTACTGCAATTATATCCCAGCAGCCAGCAAGGTTGCTGTTGGCCGCGTAGCACTCTCTCGCACTGCCTGCGCTTTATCTCGCCCACCACTGAGGCATCCATTAACCATACATTTAATCCCGTTCTTTTAGGACGACGAACGAACTGTAGTCAGCGAGGCAATTCGGATATTAACCAACCAAAATTTCAAGCTGAAGAATGATTTTAGCTTAACAATGCGAACAGTCGAAGCTAACACAAATTATGAAAAACAGCTTGGTCTCTAGCGAAATGGTATCAAGGCATTAGATTCTGATACTGAGAGACACCAAATATTGCGCATCTAGAACGTTTCCTCTAGGAGAGATGTTGAAAGAAGTCGAAAAAATGATAGGAAGAAATGGAATCATTAACCTACTTGAAATATTCGCTGAATAACCATTGAAAAATTAAGTCTTGGTCCTGAAGTATATTTCAAAAAAAAGAACTACCAATTATCTATATAATTCTACGTCTTTCGAAACGACATATTTTATCTAAGAATGCAGGAAATAAGTTAATTTTAATGTAGTCTTACTGTCTGCCAATCAAACGCAATGCAAGCCAAGAGGGTGGAGTAATGCAAAGTGTTGTAGCGTTCTCGACTGTAACTAATACGCCGCTTGATGCGTACAAGCAAACGCCTACAGAGAACCGCAACCGATCGCTTTCTTTGTAGCATACAGTGCATTGACTAACAAGTCTGCACGCTTTCCTATCCAGACACAATAACGTGGCATAAAGCAGCAAAACTTTTGGCACAACCCGCTAAACGGCGTAGAGAAGAAACGAGTGAGTAACTGACCGCCATATACGATCGAGTACCAACAAAGCTATTCGCCATACTATCGATCAGCATCCCCGATACACCGAAATCACATAATTTGATTTCGCCACGTGAATTCACCAAAATATTCGACGGCTTAACATCTGAAAATTATAACTGAATGTATCAAAGATTGATAAACAAGGAGAGACATTTGGCGATTATATCCTGACAGGTGTAAATCCAGAAATAGCAACATAAAAGCGAAGAACGAACGGGATAGGATGATAAATGAAAACCAAAGTGGTTCGTCAGATCAATCCCAAAACCATGAACCACGTCGCGTTCCCATTATTATCTTATGTTGTTCACTCCTGAAAATTTTGCAGAGGAGCGCTAACCAAGATTTGAGATGCCCACTCTTCAATTGTACCTCATTATTTTATCTACTTACCTATTTCTGACTAAGAAATTAGGCAATACCATCATATTTTACATCGAACAAAGCCTTTCGCTCCCTCGAATAAACTCTCCGGCCCATTGTTCCTCCCTTGACATAGCCCCCTCCCATCTGCATACTATGAAACACAAAAGATATCCCGCACTGAAAATGTTACTCAGCAGAGGCCGGAAAAAAACAGCCCCACCCTCAACATGGTCCCCCATCCCGAATAGCCCTGTCACTTCCAAGAAAGCTGTGAACTTTATATGTCCGGAGCGAGGGAAGTGGCCTAATTTAAGGAAATATGGTAAAGTTTCGAAATTGTAACGTGTGTTCACAGAGTTTCCTCTTGCTCGAAAAATTCTTTCGAAACGAAAAATGCTCTACGATTGGCGACGAACATTACGACGAAATGAGATAATGAACGATAAAAGATATGCGACATGAAAGTGATCGCACCGCTATGAGAGTCTTTACAATGCTTAAGTGATCACGAATAGTGATCCAGCAGTTGCTTAACGCATGCATAAGTACACCCAAAAGAAGGAACCTGAACTTAGAGAACCTTGCCTTGAAATAATCTGAAAACTGAATGGAAAGGAATTAGGCTCGTGTGCTTAACTTCACCACTTAGATCTCTTAGGCGCAAGCTCAGGACCATTCGTGTGCTGAACTACGTATCCTCTCTTACGAGGATCCTTGTGATTAAGAGCAGACGGTGAGCCGTGTAAGAAAGAGCTGGAGATTTCGCAAACGACAAATGGATCGGCGATTTGAGAAATTAAAAGCCAGGAAATCATGGTATTAGAGGGAAGAGTAACATTTTTGAAAGCGTTAGGAAGATCGCTTTTCATGTGCTCGTGCTTCTTCCAAGGCGGTGCTAGTATGGGATGTAGAATCCTGTCATGTAAAGCACTCCATGAAGGGTTCCATTTGCTGGGGTTATAATTTGCATTAAATTGCACAGTACCACCCAACCCCTCCTCCCTCCCTAAAAGTTCTTCAGCTGTCTTGACTAAGCTGGACTAATTATTACAGGAAGCTATGCTCCGAGAACCGTCCTTCGAAACATCGAAAAACTTTTACTCGGATTTAGAATTCTACGGAATACATGTTTTGTACAGCACTCTGTCAGGTAGCAAGCCTTCCCGCAGCTCCACCAAAAAATAAATAAATAAAATAAGAAAAACAAAGATAAATTGAGCAAGGCAACGATGTTTAGTCGATTTTATTGCACTCGAACGATGAATCGTGACAAACGCTGCCACCTTCTCACAAAAGTCGAAATCAGATAGAGATGCATCGCAATAAATCGAAGACGACTTTAAAAAAACCGAGCACAGGGAAATACTGCAAAAATCAAAACAAAGGTGAAATAAAGGGTGTCGAAAACAACAACCATCCGAAGAAACAATGCAAGGGACGCTGAAGCACGAAGACTAGAATTTAGAAATTAGAAAATTCACAAATCAACGGTTCACATGGGAGGTGCTAAGGGGGGAGGGGGTGGGGAGAAGGGGAGGAAGTATTTAAATTTAACGGTTCTCCGTCAAAGATCTGGATTCGAATTTACCCTTATAATGTGTTCAGCAATACCCATGATTCTTCTGCACTGGTAATGAAACATAAAACAAACACAAACACTGAACTGAAAAATTAAGGTCTGAAAAATCAAAACAGGAAAAATTAAAAGGTCTTAGCTAAACGAAATAAAAAAGCTTCGGAAGCCTTGCTGAATGATTTTTTCGCTGTGGCACACCGCGTAGAAGCGAAGCACCCCCAGTCTCTCTTGTGAAAAGAAAAACAGGGCAGCGCGGAAGAGAGAAGTCCATCGACTTTTGGTGCAATTTTTTGTCACCCACTAACGCTTGTGATAATTCTAGCGGCTAAAAGATGGAAGGCCGCAAATGCACCCGACAGCAAAAGAATATGGAAGTTCTTGTTACAAGGCAAAACAAAAGTTTACTTTTTTTGTTCCAGTGTGCTACATAACAACAGGATCAGCAGTCAGTGCATTCATCCCCCTCCCTCTCACTCAATCCTCTCCTCCTCTCCCCCCTTTTGCAACGAAACGTAATGCTAGGCATCAGTTCAAACCTCCACATAACTTAGAAAATAGTTCACGAATACCGCAAAAGTTGCATATATAGTCATTTCGAAACAATAAAGTCAATTATTCACGCAGTTGTAGCCATCACAATCGAACGAAATCGAATAATCGATCCCACGCATTCGGCGGATCATTTTTTAAAGTTACGAGTTGATATTTTCAACATGCAAAGTTCGGCAGATTTGGTGCTCTGAGGGGACTCCAGTGCGAAGCAATTCCCCCACTTCTTGGCCGAAGCGTTCTGGCCGAAATGCTTTTTTCGCTGATCGAAAATCGCTGCCCGCAGAACACCAAGCAGAAATAATTATGTACATTCACATGGTACCTATATTAAGGACTTCTCACAGCAACGCCTTAGCAAAATGAGACATTAGACTCGCACAAAAAACCGCAACTGACATACGCAAATGCAAATAACCTGAGGATGGACGAAAGGAATCGGAAAGCGAAAAAAAAACCGAAAACTGTATCAAGCACAAAGTTCGCACTATACGTTTTACGCTTAACTGATGGTATCATTTTGTGAAGAAGTTTCACAAATGAATGTTGGATTATCGTTTTGCGGCGTTCACCTCAAAATAATCAACGTCTGTTTTTCGTGTGGTTGACCTCCTGTCTAACCGATCCTCAAATTTTATTTTACAATTTCGACATGGTTCGACACAACCGCACATTCAGATCGAAAACTGACAATAAAGCGAAGCGAAAAGATGAAGAGAGAAGTGAGCAGTGGCCAAAGCATATCTATTTGGATAGGGATTTCTTAAATTCGAATTACAGCAGAGCAAAAGCTAAGAAGGAGTGATGGTGGACTGCACGAACCGCGCGAACTCACCGCCGTCTTCCGAGTTAGCGTACCGTTCGAAGAACTCGTGATTGCTGAGTGTCTTGAGGTTGGCCCTCTCAATTGGATTCTTCTTTACGCACTTCTCCACAAAATCCACAAAAGTATCCGTGAAGATCTTTCTTGGCAACATCGGAGGTGGCTTTAAATTAAATACTTCACTATTCACGTTATAATAATAGGAAGTCACTGATTGCTAATAAGTTTATTCAACTGCTGTATAGGACCAAAAGTTGAAATTACTCAGAGAAGTAAAAGATACCATAATGCTTGTAAAATCTGAAAGCAGATTGTCGTTGTTGCAAAAATAAATAAAATTAATTTCAGCTCAACGACCAATCGCAAAGCTTCTTTTAGACAAAAAGAAGAGCCAGCCGGGCTTAAATGTACCTGGTCGGACAGAAATACTATTCGATATGAGTTAGCCACCAGACCAGTTAACTGTAAAACAACAAAAATTCTCACCCTTCTCGAGTGTACCCATCTCATTAAAAGTTCATTTGTTGTCAAAGGCTTGTCTGGAAATTATCAACTAAACCCAAAGCCACGTATAGCTTACGCACGAGGACCGAACTCTTGAAATAAAAAGTGGTAACGTACCTCGTTGACAATGTAATCCAACAGTTCAAAGATGGCCATCGTTTTAGGTGTGGAAGCAGGACTGCTACTAGGTGGAGGTGGTAAAGTACCCGGCAGTTCCACTTCCTCCTCCGGAATTCCAAATATAGTCGAGTAGTCATGTGCGGTAAGTGCCGGCACCGGATATCGACCAATCGACAGCTCTACCAATGAAAGACCAAAGCTCCACACGTCCGACTGAACGTTGTAATGACTGCCCGTCAATCGCTCCGGCTATAAGAACAACTTTTATCGAAGACATAGTATTTTAGAAAATATGTGATCAGAGGTAACAATGAAATTTACTGCAATTATATCCCAGCAGCCAGCAAGGTTGCTGTTGGCCGCGTAGCACTCTCTCGCACTGCCTGCGCTTTATCTCGCCCACCACTGAGGCATCCATTAACCATACATTTAATCCCGTTCTTTTAGGACGACGAACGAACTGTAGTCAGCGAGGCAATTCGGATATTAACCAACCAAAATTTCAAGCTGAAGAATGATTTTAGCTTAACAATGCGAACAGTCGAAGCTAACACAAATTATGAAAAACAGCTTGGTCTCTAGCGAAATGGTATCAAGGCATTAGATTCTGATACTGAGAGACACCAAATATTGCGCATCTAGAACGTTTCCTCTAGGAGAGATGTTGAAAGAAGTCGAAAAAATGATAGGAAGAAATGGAATCATTAACCTACTTGAAATATTCGCTGAATAACCATTGAAAAATTAAGTCTTGGTCCTGAAGTATATTTCAAAAAAAAGAACTACCAATTATCTATATAATTCTACGTCTTTCGAAACGACATATTTTATCTAAGAATGCAGGAAATAAGTTAATTTTAATGTAGTCTTACTGTCTGCCAATCAAACGCAATGCAAGCCAAGAGGGTGGAGTAATGCAAAGTGTTGTAGCGTTCTCGACTGTAACTAATACGCCGCTTGATGCGTACAAGCAAACGCCTACAGAGAACCGCAACCGATCGCTTTCTTTGTAGCATACAGTGCATTGACTAACAAGTCTGCACGCTTTCCTATCCAGACACAATAACGTGGCATAAAGCAGCAAAACTTTTGGCACAACCCGCTAAACGGCGTAGAGAAGAAACGAGTGAGTAACTGACCGCCATATACGATCGAGTACCAACAAAGCTATTCGCCATACTATCGATCAGCATCCCCGATACACCGAAATCACATAATTTGATTTCGCCACGTGAATTCACCAAAATATTCGACGGCTTAACATCTGAAAATTATAACTGAATGTATCAAAGATTGATAAACAAGGAGAGACATTTGGCGATTATATCCTGACAGGTGTAAATCCAGAAATAGCAACATAAAAGCGAAGAACGAACGGGATAGGATGATAAATGAAAACCAAAGTGGTTCGTCAGATCAATCCCAAAACCATGAACCACGTCGCGTTCCCATTATTATCTTATGTTGTTCACTCCTGAAAATTTTGCAGAGGAGCGCTAACCAAGATTTGAGATGCCCACTCTTCAATTGTACCTCATTATTTTATCTACTTACCTATTTCTGACTAAGAAATTAGGCAATACCATCATATTTTACATCGAACAAAGCCTTTCGCTCCCTCGAATAAACTCTCCGGCCCATTGTTCCTCCCTTGACATAGCCCCCTCCCATCTGCATACTATGAAACACAAAAGATATCCCGCACTGAAAATGTTACTCAGCAGAGGCCGGAAAAAAACAGCCCCACCCTCAACATGGTCCCCCATCCCGAATAGCCCTGTCACTTCCAAGAAAGCTGTGAACTTTATATGTCCGGAGCGAGGGAAGTGGCCTAATTTAAGGAAATATGGTAAAGTTTCGAAATTGTAACGTGTGTTCACAGAGTTTCCTCTTGCTCGAAAAATTCTTTCGGAACGAAAAATGCTCTACGATTGGCGACGAACATTACGACGAAATGAGATAATGAACGATAAAAGATATGCGACATGAAAGTGATCGCACCGCTATGAGAGTCTTTACAATGCTTAAGTGATCACGAATAGTGATCCAGCAGTTGCTTAACGCATGCATAAGTACACCCAAAAGAAGGAACCTGAACTTAGAGAACCTTGCCTTGAAATAATCTGAAAACTGAATGGAAAGGAATTAGGCTCGTGTGCTTAACTTCACCACTTAGATCTCTTAGGCGCAAGCTGTTTCACAGTGAGAAAAATTATTCGACTCCATACCTCGATGAAGAATCTTATGCTCGTCTTTTAGATAGGACAGACCTCGAATAACTGCGACCGCTATTCTGCCAACACGTGGCTCTGTCAAACGACCAACCTGAAAAAAATGGCTGATTATGCTAAAGAATTCAGAACAAGAGCTAATACCATCCTTCCATACACACAATTCCAAAAAGTCGAGGTCAGTATGACAGGATTTTAAGATTCAGTAAGAGCGCCTTTCATTTGCGCAGTTTGCGCCTCTCCTTATTCCTCTTTGCACTGTTTGAACCTCACCTTTTAGCCGGATGCATTAACCCTTTCGGCAAGCTGCATTTCCCTCGTAGCAGTTTTTTTCCATGTGCATTTTCACTTTTGATTGACTGCGCCTTTCCAGCGGAATGTTTAGCCTGCCCTTCCGACCAGCTGCGGCTCCCTTTCGGACTATATGCGTCTCAAATTTCGACCGGATCCGCCTTCCTTTGCATTGCTTCCGCCTTCTCTTTCGATCGGCTCATCCTAGGTCGACTCCTCTCCCTCCCCACCAAAAAAACTGAAAAGAGCTGGCTAGAACCAATTCACGGGTGCGTCAATGTCTCTTTTTATCTATCGAACGGCACATGTAAAGGCGCTATGCACCATAGCTGTGTTTACGCATGCGGCGTTTCGTTCAGCTTGCGTGTCGTCTTCACCGCCCAATAGCGTCACCTCGTTCGCACTAGCCGCGCACTGCACCACCTCCCTCCTTCTACAAAAATAAGAAGTTTGGAATCGCGTAGTCCGCATGTGATTCAAAAGTAATTTCGGCATCCGCCTGCTAACGATAGGTTCTGAAACACTATACGAAGTAACCGAAGCTCATCAATACGAAGTAAGGCATGGAGGATTGTGGCACGGGCATTACAAGGATCGTGTATAAATAGGCACTAGAGAAAACACAAAAACTCGACCGTCGAAAAGGAAGACGAAAATATGAAAAAAGAAGAGGAAATGAGCACGCGAACCTTCTTCATGACAACATCTAGGGACAATCCATCCATATACTCCATACAGATCGAAATGTCATTGTTATCGGTGAAAGCCCCATAGAAGCCGACTATATACGGGCTGTTGCACTTGTTCAGAACATCCAACTCCTTTAAACGCAGAAAACTTATTTGCTAGCCGGCAGAGACGCCACTATAACAAAAAGTATTTGCATTACGTAAGCGTACCCTCGTAGTGCACATATCGCAACCACACCATAAGGCGTCAATTTATTCAATCGCGCTTTAAAAAAAAAAAGAAGAGAACTTAAATATTCATGATTATTCAAAGAAAAACACTACGTACAATTTCAGATTTGCGGCTGCAAATAAGCGATTTGGAGGTTAACAAATTGTCTGAGAAACGATTCGGCTGTCAGAAAAAAAGCCGGCATCATAAATCATTTACCAGCTGATTTTCCGAAGAAAACTGCCAAACCCAACCTTCTTCGTTGGAGATCAATTTTGTGCCGTCTACCTTTCCTTTTACATATCTTTATGAATTTCCACAAGCATTAACGAGAAAAACACCGAACCTTGAGGATCTGTGAGCGAACGGATGGTTTAACCTCCAGGTGAACCAACTTCCTGGCCATGATCACCTTGCTCGGCTTGTGCATCACCTGATGCACGACGCCGCCGTTACCGTGGCCCAACTCACACATTTTCTCCAGCATTTCTTCGTTCAGCTCACTCAATGGCACCTAAAGCTTTCTACTCTGTTGCAGTCAAAATAACATATGGAAAAGTAAATGCATTTTTTGCACCATAATGCAATATCACATATACAGCAAAAATTACTCTCAAATTTTTACACAATCAATGAGGTATAATATTCATAACTGAAGAAAGTTTAGCAAAGTTTTTGCGAAAATTGCGACGGTGACATCACTACCCTCCCAGCCAGTTCAAACATTTTTTTTCATACAACTAAACTTTCCTTTTCTTTGTTTTTCCGCATCTGATTTTTGCTAGCTAGTAGTTTATCCCACTGTTTTCAAATCGCTTAACAAAGCTCTCCTAGAAAGCACTGATGCGTTCTTCTCGTCAATACAAAATTTTCGCTAAGAGCAACTGCCAAAAATCGTTTTGTGCTGATAGCGCTCTCGTCTCCGTTCAATATCGCGTTTTGGTAATATTGCGCAAACATTTAAAGAAACAATTTTATTTTTTGAAAATACACTTTGTGAAAACAACTTGTGTTTCAACGAATGAAACGCTGACGACCGCAAAACATTTCATTCGAATGGCGAAATGAAACCAACCAATTTTTTCTCTTTAATCCATTCCTGCATTCGTTGCTTTTGCGGCTCGGTGAGCGCCATCTGTTTGAGCTGCTCGTCTAGCGAGAACGCACTGCTCCCCTCCACAGTTTCAGTTTTATCGCCATCGTTCTCCTTCACCATTGCCGGAAGGCTCAGGTTCAGCGGATTTTTCCGACGACTTCCCACACTTGACATTCTGAAGCATTGAGTTTCCAACTTGTAAATAGACGAATACAAAAGTAGTGTACATTTCATATTGGAATACCGCAAAAAGAAAAAAAAATCGCAACTCACTCTTTCCTATGTTGCTCCTGAACGAGCACTTCATAGTTACATGACTGAAAGCGCGGCACTGCCAGCCATCCCGGCACCTGATTAGGCGAGCGATGCATTCCCTTAGATGCTAGATAGCAATAAAAGAAGCTTGCGCAAACTATAGATTACTTGAAGTCATTACTTTCAACTTTTTCGTGTGTACATCAAAAATTAGCGTTAAATAAAGGCTCAGTAGAATATGGCCAGTTTTCAGTACTCACAAACATGAAATGCGGTTCGGCAAGGTTCACATAGCTCCCTAGATCGTGTCTTATTTAGCTGTGTTATTTTTTCCGATGGAACACTTGGGTGATGCAGGCGCTGCGGTCCTGGAAGCGCACGAATGCTTGAAGTGAAGGTGAAACATAGACGGGAAGATATGTGTAGCATGGATGGGGTGGTGCACACATAGACGGGAAGATATGTTTAGCATGGATGGGGTGGCGCAGACATAGACGGGAAGATATGCTTAGCATGGATGGGGTGGTGCACACATCAACTGACGGTGCAGCGTACCAACCGTGGCTGAATCAGAGACCACCTCGGCGGGAGTATGTTCCGCCCTTGGCACCATGGTGCTTAAATTCACAGATTTTATTGCAGAACTCATCACGGTCGTCATCGCGTAATAAAAAGTTGGAAAACTAATACAAATCTGTTTCCGAAAGACGTAGAATTTACACTATGTGGATCGCAGTACTTCGGCTCGCTAGAGACAACAGTGCTTAGTTTCGGGGAAGGCTGACAGCGCAGAACAGAATTTAAGGAGGATTTATTTGGGGTATCGAATAGCAAAGAGTTAGTGCAGACACCCAGCTGCAGAAAAAGGAGGGCTCAGTTGGAGAATGTACTGAGAATGGACTGAGTCTGAGGTTTTAGATTACGTGTAAGCAAGCATGAGACCGAACAGTAAGTCAGTTGAATTCATTATGCAACTGCGCTACATTATGTGTGGCGTTCAAATCCGATTAAAAACGATTAACGATAAAATTTCGTATAACCTTTATTACAAACCCAGGACTTATAAAGCTCCCGCTTCTATGGAAAGGGACCCGTATTGAGCGGGACAATGATGCCTATAAAATTTCGCGCTCCAAGGACAGTTGGTGACCTCCGCTTCTCCGATGTGAAACATGGCTACGGATGAGCTTTCATCCGTTCAGCGGGCCTGTTGTGATTGTGTTCCACTTCATATGTTTCTGCCTCACCACTTAATTACGCCGATTACTTATGTTCCGCCAAACTATGGTAAAGTTCGAAGATTAAAAACTGACGGATTTCCGTCTGTTCCGATAGCCTTTATGCAAAACAGGCGGTAAGGGGCTGAGGAGGAGGGAAGAGTTTGGTGATAGAAAATTTCACGTTTACAACAAAATACCACTAGTCAGCGCGAAATTTCAACGGTACCTGACAAAAGCTTCAAGGTTTTGGCGTTTTCTCGCTGAAGGAGCTCAAGTTCGTAACCATCGAAAAATCGCTTCGCAGTCAGGCAGAGCTATTGGGGGATGTAGACAGCAACGCCGCATCTCCTTCCTTCTAACAACACTCACCAAAACAACTACACTAACGTTCGGGACGCGTTTTAAAGTTGTTTTCTAGGCACAGTCTGCAGCCGTAGACTGGAAGGCCAAGAGCCGCTATGTTAAGCGGAGTGATGCCAATTATCACTTCTCGCAGTACAAAACCGATAGGCTAGCACTGATAGAAGGAGGCGGGCTTCTACTGCAAAATTACACGGTATCCCACTCCGATCGGAAAGTGAGGCGGCCGGGCATGTTGAGGTCAACGGGGGGATGCGCTGCTGCTACAGTAGCCGAAAGACCCAACGTTCTCACGAATCGCGTCCTGGCAGCTTGCCAGAAAGCGCAAAGCAACAGCAGCAGCGTTGCATGGCGCAGTCATTGCACGACGACGTTAGCGACTTTGTTGATGCAGCTTCCGCTTTGGTTGTGCGGCAGTTGGTCCGTTGGTCGAGGGTAACGCATGGGGTTCTTGTTCGGGACCAGTCTGGTGAAGTGAGCAGTTTGTTGCATAGAGATGTGGTCGCATGCTTGAAAAGCATATCTCGTATGTGTTCTTATACCAAAGTTTGATTAAATGGATATAGGTTTGCCAAAGCTTCGTGATTACTGACGAATGTGACTACCACTTGTCGATTCAGTTGTTTTAGTGCTTTTCCCTCATACCGTTTCCCGTCGGCATAATTCGAACGGTACGGCGCAAAAGTGATGTATTGTTTCAGATATGAATTAGTAATAAAGAACTAATTGGTCGGGATGGTGCTCATCTCTCTATTACTCGTCCTAGGTGGTGGCCTGCTACCCGTCTTCTCGAATGTTGCCATCGTTAGCGAAGGCTACCAGGTAGGTACTTACTTAGATCAGCGTTGTCAAACTATCGTAGATGTCGAAGTATCGATGAATGGCCTTAAACCTGCAGATTCCTTTTAAAGTCTACATCGTCATTAGCTTTGGCCACCAGCGGGTTTGGGTCATGGAGTAAGATTGGACCAGTGTTTAGGGAGAGCTGTTGCAAACAGCTGCATCACTGATCACCAGCGCCGTCATGCTTAAAGTATGAATAAAAGTAATGATGAATCACTTTTTAAAAATTGAATAAATCATAGGTTTAAAGGTCGCATTCCTAATTGTCGACCATCCTGCATGCTTCTGTTTTTCTTTACAAGAATCCATTGTATCGCGAGTTAATGTTGAGTGAAAATGCTTGTTTTTCCTCATTTCTGTTCATTCGACCATGCGTGATGTATAACCCATTCCATCTGCTGACGTTGGAAGGGGATGTTCATGGTTATGAATGCGTGTTTGTTTGTCATATAATTCTACTAAACATGTCAAGATAACAAATAAGTGAGCGGTGAGCAAATTCAGCACGTCGGTATATAACAGTGAGAGGGGATGGAAATAATCGAAACCCATTGCAAATGCTGAAGTAAGACGGCGTTGATGGCATCTTGGGTGAACTGTGACACTTTTGTTATATCGGATATTCTCGTTGGTTGATACAGTACAAGCGCAAACATTATGCCATTTTAGCGGCCCCAGCTTGATGATAAAGCACCCATATCTGTGGTCGACCATGTCGCTTTTAAAGGAGGGGAAGGGTGTTGATGGCAGGGAGCTGTCAGTACAAGTTGGCTTCCAGAGGTCAACGGTGTCGGTTTAGAAATTTTTCAGCTCTCCAGCTGATGCGCATCCATCAACACTTATGCGTACGTAAATGAAGCTAATGTTGTTCATTACGAGGATATGTAGGTGACCCAAATTGTTATTTAGAATTCCTGAAATGCAATCTTGAGTAACAATAAAAACTAGTCGAGAATATTTGGAGAAGTTTTAATTGCTGTTCAAGCGGTTGATATAACTAACTGGAAGTGAGTTGTGCGACGTAGCATGACGGCGGAAAAAAGGCGTCAGTGTTCAACTTACAATACGTAGTTTTAGTTCATCTTAGCTCTAATTGAAGGGGAGTATGGACGGCAAATTCATAATGGCATACTCATAATTGTTAGAGCGTTTGGGTGAATGGATCGCGACGATGTCATAATATGGGGGTGTGGAGGGGAAGAGAGGAGGAGGTAAAGGTAGTGGTAAATATTAATCAAATTGAAACTCATAGTTGTCGCGTACTTTGTTTTACAGAACTGTTCGGTCAATCCTTTCTAAGATTGCGAGTTGGAGGTGCTACGTTCCATGGTATTAATTAAGTTGAACTGCCGCATAATTCTGTTTTGCAGTAAGCGAACTTTTCAGAGTGCAGCAGCAAATGAGAAATGTGTCCCGATAACGATGCAAATGTGTAAAGATATACCCTACAATATGACACTCTATCCGAATATTCTGGGTCATACCAAAGAAGAAGACGCATCCCTGGAGGTGCACCAGTTTTTGCCACTCGTCAAGGTATCGTTTTTCCAATCGTTTCACTCATTTTTTTTCTTTTCTGCCTTAACAGCTGCCTGATTGATTCATCACTCTAATAGTTTTCTGTTTCAGTTGTGAAGGCTGCCGTTTTATCTACTTTGCGTTAATTTAACATTACTTTGGTTGCCCTGGTCAGGACTGGTCAGGACAGACGGAGAAAGATTGTGCGTACGGCCGTACTGTTAGAAAGATCCAATATGTTTTTGTTTTTTTTTGGAATGGAGAATTCTTCAAAATTTTTTGTTAGGGATTGGGGTATTTTCCACAGCGTTGCCTCTTATGTGTACTGTAACGGTTTCAGCAAGATCTTGTACTTAAGGTGAAATGCAGCGAGGATCTTAAGTTCTTCCTGTGTACGATTTACGCCCCTGTATGCACAGTACTCGGTAGACCGATCCCGCCATGTCGGCATTTGTGTCTGTCGGCGAAACTGGGATGCGAGAATCTCATGAATAAATTCGGTTTCAAATGGCCTCCACTGCTGGCATGTGAGCGCTTCCCGTCGGATGGAATGTGTGTGGGTGAGAATCGTACCGATACGAGCACCGAAGCACCACATGCCAATCTCCGTGGTACAATCTTCACTCAAATGGAATGTCCACACACTATGCAGGTATGATTTAATTTGCTACGCTGCCAGAGGATTAACTTTCATTGGTCAAAATTCAAATGCGCGCATCTCCACAGCAAAGTATCACAGCATGAAAATAAGCAACTCGTTACCATCACTACTCGTTCATTGACTGTCGCCTTATTAATTTTTCATTAAAGAAAAAGCTTTGGACCAATCTTAAAGTTTTTTTTTTAAATTTCTGTGATTACTGTTGTTCGAGAAACTCGAGAAGAAAATCTAAAAAAATAAACAGAATTTTCCTTCTGAAATTGCACATTTCCGTTCTTTGAGATGCCTTAATAGGTAAATATCGATTTTAAAAACATCGATTAGGTAACAGGTCTATGATTATTGTCACTTAATTGGGGCATGATAGACGCAAGCCGTACTTGGTTTTCCGACTTTTCCGACAGCGTTAATCACTCGAAAAGAAAGGAACAATGATGTGAAACGAGCGAACGAAGAACGAAAAAAAATCGAAGAAAGGAAATGAGGTCTTAAATCGATGTAGTTGCAAATTAAGTTCGTAATCAGAACGGCAAATTGGAGGGTCGGGTTCAGTCATTTATTTCTAGAGATTATCATTTGGTTTTATTTTGTTAATTGCAGGTGCTGAGCAAGTCGAAGTATTCGCTGCGAGTGGCGAATACCACTCTTGAGCAGTGCTCTTTGCCATGTGCCGCTGACAACCTTGTGCCTATGTTCTTCGACTCAAGAATAAGACGTTACCTTCGATTTTGGACTGGTACGATGTCTCACTAAAACTAGCCTATATCATTTTACTCTTCCTTTATCATCTGCTCGATGGATATCAGAAGCGGCTTTTTATTTGATTGAGAAGGGAAAGCTTGATAAGGAAGAAGTTACATTGAAAAATTGGATACAATTAGTACTAAGGTCTGGAAAGTGCCTCCTTTCCTCCAGTGTTTGCTAAATTTCTATGCGAATCTCTAGGTTGCTTAACGCTTAAAAATGATGTCCAGCTACGTTTCAAAAAATGTATTGTGCTTTTTTTTCCTCACTGTGGAAGCTGTGGGTGGCTTTTTTTTCCTTTTTTGACATGCGACCTTATTTTGCCACTTTGTTTGCTAACATTCGATAACTGTGTGGGAAGCGCGAGTGAGGAAAGGCGGAAGAGGGAGGGGAGGGCTGGGAGAAGGGAGTGCTGTTTATCTATTAAGATGGTCTCCAAATGTTGTGTGAGGACCGAGGACCGCTTCCCGATATTCTGACCTTGGTAACAGCCGACATCTCATATAAACATCTCTGTCCACACTCGACAAGTTTCTAATGTGCGATGTGAATGTTGCAGGTGCATGGGCAGTGGCGTGCTGCGCGAGTTCTTTGTTCACGGTGCTGACGTTTCTGATAGACATGGGTCGATTTCCGTATCCAGTGCGGCCGATCTTCTATCTAGCCTTATGCTACCTGTTTATCTCATTTGTCTATATGCTGGGATTGGTTGCCGAGGATAAGATCTCGTGCGCCGCCCTTTCAGCCAGCAACACGCCACTCGTCTCACAGGGTATACACAGCTTCCCGTGCACCCTCCTTGCCGTTATACACTACTACTTCAGGTATGCCTTTCATCGTTAAACGCGTCTTTGCAGGGGTGTGTGATAGTGTTTTTTCTTCTTATTTGTTTTTGGCAGCAAATTGCTTACTTTAAAAGGGAGGAATATTTGGACCGATTCATTTATCTTTTTCTTGAAGCACATGTAGCGGAAAAAAAGCGTATAGCGAAGTTCCCAAAAAAGGAAGAGGTAGGGGAAAGGGTGATGGAGGAATCGACCATTCCTTTGCTAGCAAAAAATTTTTGAAATTGGTGTGCACATTTGTTGCGAGGTGGAAGGTTTAGAAAGCGGAAAATTTAGTGCACTGTCTGCAAGACTGTAAATTGTGAATATTTAAGAACTGATGGAAAGTGAAAATAGCAAGTGTGTATAGGTGTATGTGGACCTGTTACGGGATTGTGTGAAAAATTAAAAAGCATTACAGAAGGCAAGCACGCCAATCCTCAAAGAAAGCTGCGTTAAAGACGTTTCAGCTCTGCACTTTTGCATTTTTGCTCATTGCCAAATCGCAGGTTCCCAAATAATTTTTAAGCGATTTATATTATAGATGGAAAAGTGTCATCGTCGTCAGTCGAGTGGCGAGATGTGTAGGATGTTGTGAAAACATTGTTTCTTTCTGAGCACATTACCACCGAATAATTTTTGATGTTTTTTTAAACGAGAAACTTCGTATGACAGAATTATTAAGTGTCATATCGGCGAGAGGAAGGTAAGTGTCATTTACCCAAATTTCGCCGTAAATTGCGTGTGGTGACATATAAAATCACTGTACACAAGCGAGTCAACGCCACCACATATGAATATCGTTGAAGCTAAGCCAGGCTGAAGTAAGCTGTTATCGTTAAAATGAGTAATGTGAAGAAAATTGCGAATCATGCGAACATTTGCTTCATATCAGCTTTGATCGAGTTATGTTGTTTTAGTGTAGCGAGCAGCGTCTGGTGGGTGGTGCTGTGCGTGGCTTGGTTTTTGGCCGCTAATCTGAAATGGGCGCAGGAGTCGATCGAAGGGCTCGCCTCGTATTTCCACGTGCTCGCCTGGGGCATTCCTGCGTTTCTTACTATCGCGGTCCTCATAACGAACAGTATTGATGGAGATCTTTTCACAGGCATCTGCTCAGTGGGCAACTTGAAGCCATCCGCTCTATTCAACTTCGTCTTTATACCCATCTTCACGTGTATCGGTTCGTTTCTATGTTTTAAAACATTCTTTTTCACAGCTCACCCTTGAAGATGATTATTTTGATTGTGGTCGGCTAGTGATACGGCTTCATTATATAAGGGAAAGGCAACGTATTAAGATCAAGAACTCTTTATTTTTTATGTGCGATACTGTAATGGGCTGAACAATCCAGTTAAACAAATCAAAGAGGGTCATTGTTTCGTTTTAGCGTTAAGAAGGAACTTCAATGGGTTTATATCAGTAAATGGTAATGAATAATGACCATCTTGCCAATTAAAATGTAATTCCTTCGAATGCAGAGAGGTGGAGCGGTAGGGTTTTTACGTTCATATGTGGAAGTCTAATGGACGTCCCTTCGCTAAATTTTAACGGAATTTTAACGGTTCACTGCTGTTATAGGCACTTCATTTTAACTGTGTTGATTGCACGACTGTAGAGTAAACCTGGATGCAAGTCATTTGATAAGCTGACGCAGTTATTAATGATTAATGCGGGAAGGGATATGAGAGGTATTTTCTAATCACTTCGCGCTGTGTACATGTTTACGTGGACAGACAAACTCATAGAAAATACTGCTGGCATTCGAAATTCCTATTGACAAACGATTTGAATCATAAATTGTAGTCGATAATAATAAAATAGTGAATTGCAGCGTTGGGTTTATTGCTGCTGGGATGCGGCATCGTATCGATGTTGCGCATTCGGCGATACATAAAATTCAAGCACAGCGATATCGATCAGAACATACGTAAACTTGAGAAGCTTATGCTACGCATTTGTGCGTTTGCATTCATGTACACCTTGCCCACTATGGTGAGTGCGGCATGTCTCGCGTATGAGGCGTTTATGATGGACAGCTGGATGGCCAACTGGCTTGCTATGCGTTGTGCACGAGCAGATCGTGCCACGTTCGGCTTCTCGTTGCCACGTCAGACGTGTGCGATCAGTGAAAATGTGCGACCTCCCGACCTGCTGATTTACTTCTTCAAATATCTTATGCAACTAGTGGTTGGCATAACTTGCGCCGTTTGGGTATGCAGCAGCAAAACGCTGAACAGCTATTCGCAGGCGTACGCACGCATCGTGCATGGCCGCTCGCAAGTGCCCACTCGGGTGCACTAACTGTTATTACTGATTAATATACATCTGCGCTTTTGTGCTGCTCGTCTCTTCCAGTTTAACGTCCTCACAATCCGCTCTCCTTCGTCCACGTCGCCCTCTTTCTCCTTCCTCTCCCCCTCTCTCCTTCCCCTACCCCCACTTCTGTCAGTTACATAGTTTCATTTTATGCGCGTGTATGATTTTAGTAAGTTAAGCGTTCCACTTTTACTTGCACCAGTTGAATCTGCAAGCATATCCAGGTGGGAACTAACAAATATGATTTGTTGCCCTTGATGACGGCCGCAGACAAGTGAGTGTTGACAGTAGAATAAAGTGCAAATGCTATTAACGCCATTTCAGCAGTAGTTTATTGCCCTGAATTCTTGATCGTTGCACTTGCTACTCTAATAAGTAGTTAATAAAAACCAAATTATATGGCCAGAACGATAGCGAGTAGCTGTTGATGAACTTTGATCATATTAACAAGCACAGCTTCAATTTATCACTGCCTAACGATTTGGATGCGCTTCCTGAGTGTGAACATCGAACACGAGGGAGCTACTTGGTAGTATTGGATCTTGCCGAACTTCAAAACCCTTACGTGCTTTGCTTGTATAACTTCCTAACATAGCTGTCAATGCACTAATTCAAATATTACGAAANGGAGGGGTAAGGGAGGCGGACTAATCTGAGGAGGAAGGTTTCATTACAAAACGTCGTTACTAAAGGGGATTAATTTTGAGCAAGGGTTTACAATGAGAGTAGGAATATAAGATTTAGTTGTTTAGGACATTTTGTTTTATTAGCAAAATTAATCTCTCTTGGACCTTGATGCATTCTGTTCGCCGGGCTTACTTCGGAACGATTAGGTAAAGCTCCGTTTTGCTGGGTAACGAAATGAAAGATTTTTGAGCTGGACTATTTTTTGTTGAAATCGAAGTGATGCCAATCAAGGATCCCATTTTTACTTTTTTAAAGGATATTTGCATGTTCCCTTTTTAAAAACAGTTCCTTATAAATTCTTCATTTAAGGCCTGTTCAGAGTGTATGAATGCCTAAGCGTTTTGCCGGTTTTGGCTTTTTGAAAACGCCGCTTTTCTTAACCGCCCCAAAATTGTTGTGTATTAAAGCGTTTTCAAAATTTCTAACCATTTGTAGTATTTCAAAGAAAATATCAAAGTTTTATACTTTTGTCTGCATTTTTTCCTCGGATCGAGAAGGGAAAGGTGCAAGTAGGGAAAGCGATACTTTGGACAGGCCGCACTTTGCATAGTGCTATGAAATTTTCATTTTCAGCGCGCTGTTATATACGGTGGAGCTTCAACAGTCCCTTCTATTCTGCATCGTCCTCCGTACAATACTTTATGTACAGAAAACTTCTGGTCGAAATCTGAGGCTAAAAGTTTGCGTCTTTAGGTGTCCTTAGATAGTAGAATCCATTATACGGCACCATGGAAGCACTTTTTATATACCTCAGTTCACGATTTCGCAGCTAAATAGTCCACAGAACACCCTGGTGGTGACCACACCGATACCGGAAGGGATGCTACTATAATTCAGTTTCCAGTGTTTTTAGGTCGAGAAGTGATTGTTTGAGTTTTTGCCCACTTTTGTTCATATTTATAGCCGCTCAGTTGCGTGAGCTTATGTTTGTGCGCTTGGATTTTGGTATGGCAAAGCAGCGTTGTTCATTTCTTTTACTTTAAATAATGCTGTCATGGTTGTCTTTGTCCGTGGATAGTGGGATCGAAAAGCCGTTACGTCCTTTCCTTTTCGAGTCGAATATACCGTTGTTTTATTCTGTTGTGGTGCTTTCTCGTATGGGCACTGCCTTTTCTCGAAAGCCATGACGATAGTATTGCGTGTGCTGCAGATTTACGGTTTTCATAAATTGTTCTCTGTACTTTTGTGAGAGGATGCAGTGCTGCTAAACTGCACTCTGCTTCCTTGCTATTGCGTCATGTTTTTCGCAAAATGATCGATGGGAACTATGTTAATCGGTGGCGTAAACAGAGAGGGAGTGGTGGGAGCGAGAGGACCGACATGCCTTTTTAGCTTTTTATCCTATCATATTCTCATTCTCCAGTTGTGGAACGCGTAAGCATAGGGAACTCATCGCTGTCCACCATTTCGTACCCGTTATCAATTCTTTTTCCTCTAAACAATATCTGCGCACACCACCGATGCGAGTATAAATGTGTAATTGTGCGTATAGTGAGTGTTTGACGATGACGGCAGTCGCGAACGAATATGGGCGTTCTCCGAAAGAAGTGGACATCCATTTGAATGTTTTTGATCGCTTCAAACAAAAAAAGAAAAAAGAAGTTGGCGTGATTTTGGATGAGCTTCCTTGGCTACGCGGTTATGTAATTGACGTCGACGTCTCCTTAGTATCTGTTTAATTTGACCGCCAGAAGTCTCTGAAGCTGGGCGTATTTGCTTTTTTTCCACTTTTTTGTCGTGAAACTTAAATGAAAATTCAGCCAGATAATTCAGATATTGCTAGTGATTTTGAGGATGGATGTTTCCTGCTAACAGCACCATGCGGCTTCCAATAGAATGCAGCCAGCGAAGCGACCAGTTACGCTTTTTTCTCCGGAGTGTTGTGCGCGATTTCCGGATGGGATTTTCGTGTTCGTGACATTCGCATTTTTATGAAGCATCTTTGCCAGTGGTTGCACCAACTGTTTGTTTGAACGTTTTTAAATAAGGTATTGTTTTATTTGACACTTTCATTAATGTGCGACGTGTGTGGCCCGAAAGGCGTCTTTTTTAAAAGCTGCTTTTTCCCATTCGTTGGGCTGCTTCATCGATCTACTTATTCGATTGTTTTGCATTTGCTTTTAAACTTATGCATACGCGTTCTTAGAACGACTATCTAATCAGTTGTGTTCTTGTTGCGGTGCATCACAACGAGCACTCATTGACGTTCGCGGTGACCTTAGTTTGTTGCCATATAGGGGGTTTAACAGTGATGACTTAATTATGAATTGTGCATAAAACTTAGTGGAAGGAACATGCAGTAATCGACTTTTTACAAAAAGTGAGGGTATATCAGTTGGAGTGTCTTTGCGAATTAGGAAGTCGTAGTTTCGTTGATGGGTTGTGGTGCAGTGCGTATGTGCTAATAGATTGTTCGCTTGCCTCTTGATGGGTGCTATATACAAATTGCAACGTGCTCTCCAGCTCGATTCAAGGTATGTTTCGTACGTTCATGCAGGGTGTATCCTCTTGTCTCTCGTGCGTTGTACAGTGCAGCTGTTCAATTAAATTCTCGCTCTCTTCACCTTCATATACACATAAACTACATCAGTATAGTTTTCAGGAGCGAGCAGTAATGCTAAGGCGCGTTTGAGTGCACGATGAATGCGCTGACCGGTGCATGATTAATGGTCGGGGTGACATTTTGTCATGTTCAGCCGGTCCATTCTAGCCGTCTGAAGTGAAGGAAGCAGGACGGGGTTGCGGAAATTATTGTAGTAGACTTTTTTTGCGAACAACATACTGCTAGAGGCGTAGGATTACTCGTTTTACGAATTTTATGTAAGTTGTACAAGTTTTGTTAAAGTTGTATAATGGATTGATCAGTTGAGTTAGATGGCTTATTTAATATGCCGTGAGTTCTGACATTTGCTTTTGGAAACCTTCACGCTTTACGTTATTATTGAAAGCTTCAATAGAATTGCGATGTTAGCGAATTACGAACATTCTTTCGTAAAGCCGTCGTGTGATTGACGAGAGTCGTGATGATTGTGCGTCATTATCCGCAACATTTGTATACAAGGAACAACAGCAACAGCATTTACTCCGTGGGCAGTTCCACCATGAGACGTTTACATCGTGGATGATGATCGCTCGTAGCGGCTATTTACATCAGGGTACAAAGGGCTGAATGCTAGTAAATAAGGTGTCACATTCAAGCGCTTATGTGAAAATTTTTATAATGCACATTGCAGCGTTCACTTGAAATGAGCGCCAAGCAGCCGTCATGTACGTTTGCAAGTAAGGTGGGCTGCATGGATCAAACATTCGGCCGCCGCTGGTTCGTTCTTCGTTCACTTTTCATTAGACAACGTATTGGCTAGTTTTATTTGACAATGTACTTTCAGCCTAATGTCCTCTCGAATAGAGCACCAGAGCATCAGATCATAAGATGGCTGTGTTCGGCTGATGAGTTGTGCTTTTCAGAACGCTCAGATGATAATGTGTAGGTCAAATTCAGCACGATGAAAAAGAAAAACAACGGCGACTCTTCTCGAAAGGTGGGGCATGTTTTCCGCGACGTTTTGAGTGATGGGGACAGTATTCATCGGGGAGCTGACGCGACGTAGATAGGAGTAAAAGTGAATTCGAGGTAGTATAGAATATATGTTTGTCAGATCTTCGTTGTTGTGTCAGGCGATCACAGTTATTGCTTCTCAAGGCTGAAGCATATGATTTTCTAAATCGCCAGTATTTCGTTTCCAAAAAAAATTTATTGTGCGCAAATGGACATACGCTTAAATGCGATAATGTGCGGATGGTACTAACTAAAAGTGTAATATTTTGTTGCAATCTTATTCAATGCACATGGCGTTCGATGTGGAGCAATTCCCATAAGTTAACAACTTAACTATAAAGGAAATCTTATTCATATTACATACATATTTTTATGTGCATTCCATACTTTATTACAAATTAATCGTTTTTCCCACTAATTGCAGATCAGTTATTCATTATGCGTAAATGACATTGAGATGTTTTACTGGCAACTATTCGTTTGCCATTGCGACTATTTAATTTACATCTTCTTCGATGAAACGTTCACATAACGTTTTCAAGGAGATTTTAAACTGTAAGGCGAGATCTTTTTTGCTTATCACTTATTTCATTAGTATCAATATTAACTGCTTTTGACTATTTTAAATTTATCGTAAGATTTAAATTCCAACGAGCGTTAGTTTTATCGTTAATTTAGAAAAAAACTCAGGACATCACAGAAAAACACTCTAGGCATTGTGTTACGACAATTTTTTGGACGTCATTACGCTAGTGCCAGAGCGATTCGATCGAATAGAAATGCGCAAGGCTGATCACACTAGCGCAGCACTTTTATTCTACACTATTGGCATATGCGGTCTTTATATTGTACTTATAAGCAAAAAAAGAACAAGCAAACATGGTTTTGCGCAACAGGAGCATCGAAACTGAAGGAGGCGAACGGGTACGGCGGTCCTCACTGCTTTGAAGCTACAAATTTGGGTGAGTACCTGTCCTCTCCCCCTTCACTCCAAAAAGTACATCAATGGAGATGAAACATTTTTTGGAGAGATTTCCGTTTAGCGTAATTCCGATGCCATTTTCTGAGGAACCGTACCGTCCTCCTTAGGTTCGCAAACAACGGCTACTTTACATAGCGCGCGCATCGACGCCCGTAACCGGCATGCTTGCACATCGAATCACTTGCTTCATACGGCTCACATAATATGCGTTTTATTTTTTTTCTTTCAAAAATCGATAACTATTTGTTCACAACACTAAACAACAAGAAGAGGCCACACTGGATGATCATCGGTCGTCTGATGCATTCACTGTATTTTAGAGGAAAACAACCCCTCAAAGGAATGCGTAGAAGTGTTTTCTTATAATTTAGCCACCTTTCTTAGCACAATTATTGTACGTTGTGTATGTAGTATGTGTGTGTTGCTATCATCGCCTCTCTGTTCCAAAACACGAACCATTTAGCAAATTCTACCACAATAGAAGTATAAGAAGATTCTGTAGTAATTCGCCGACAATATGCTATTTCCGTTGCACTTTATGGAACAGTTTAAAAGACTGACTAAAGAATAGGAAAATGTTCGGTCCACTAATTACGGCCATTGTTGCAACTCGATAAATCTGATGACGGAAAACAAAGCTTTTAGTGAAAATGATTCATTCATTAGTAATCAAATGGCTTCCTTCTGAAGCATAATCTCTGAATTGCTTGCGAAAGGGTTCATACTGAAGCTCATTGCTTTTCTGAAGTCTGAAAAAACAGCGGCTCAGAGGCTAGTAATAGTTGGAATGCAACATAGAAATGAAATGTGAAGGTGATTGAAAACGCCTCTGAGAAAGAGGAATACTACTTATAGCTCAGGTTACAAAAATAGTTTGGCGTAACATGAGTCTCGACAATTAAATTGCGCACAGCGAAGCGATTTCTTTCAAAAACGCGTCAAAGAGTATCTATATGGTTCAGTAGTAGAAGTCGTGGAAGTCTTTGAGGATGCTCTTCGATAAGCAACACGCGAAGCAAATGCCAACCACCTGGATGGCGCCCACCAACGCACTGATACCGCCGACCAGAGCTGCGTTCACGATTAGCCAATGCTCCAAGCGTGCCATGCAACCTAAACTCAGTTGCTATTTATTTAGCAAGGCATTTCGCGCTTCAACGTAGACCAACGTTTTTTTTCTTTTGAGTTCCTTGCGAACTTCTGCGTAAGCAAAGTTGCAGCTGCCCTTCTGTACTTTCTCACCA
>JPKZ01002389.1:598868-626878 GCA_000803305.1 Toxocara canis
GGATCAATGCTACCAGGTCATTTCGGTAAATATAATGCGCAATGAACAGAACCAAATTTTTGCCTTATTTAATGGTGACTGTAAAAATCATTCATATGTCTACGGCCAATGTTTCTCCAAAATTCTTTCCACAGCAACACAATCATTTCTTTTAGGACATCACATCCTCTGACCTGATTTAACGCTTACTGTGATTACCTCTGTTGAAGTTGATAATGCAGTTTCGTACGAGTTTATGAGACGGTCCGGAAACTTTACAAATGTGAGGCTTACGTAGCAAACGAACTGTGGTGTTAGCTTCACGTCTAGCAAGCGATAGGCCGATCGGACCCGTAATCGATGAATTAAGTGGTGATATAGTCCTAAAGACGAATGGAGGGCTAAGATAATCGGTATGCAGTTTTGGAAAGTGTTGACTTTAGATGATGGAAAGTCACATGTGATTCCTGATCGTTGTGATAAAAGGTTGACAATTTCGAAACTCACTCGTCTATAGCAAACGAATATTTGACTAGCTGTTGGAGCAAGATTTCTAAAATCGTGGAGGGAGTTTCGCAATTATTTTTGGAGGAACTGTACAGCTGCTTCTCTTGCTTCATCTGCTTTTGAGCAAAATACTTCGGAAATCTTCATGGAATGGCGTACATTTCGAAAGAATGCTTACGTAAATTCTGCGTTCAAGAAAGGTAGCGGAAAACTGATTGCGAACTATTGTTTCACGTCATTGACTTCTGCGTGTTATTTTCTTCTCACTTCATTTATTAGTGTCCGCTTTATGTAATCATTTAGTTTGCTATCGCTTCGTTTCGGATGGACAGCATCGTTTTTTTTTATTGAAAAGATCATACATACAATTCACACAACTAGTTGTGACCAACTAGTGATCGTAAGTCCAAATTAGAACAATGTTTATGCACACCGTATGTATTGCAATTTCTGTAAGGAGTTCGATACCGTTTGTTTTAGTAAAATTACAGCTAAGCCTAATGCATATGGGTTAAAGAATAAATTTCTCCGCTGGATGATAGTTGATCGGAAGCTATCATGCCTTTGTCCAGTCATTTATGCCGTAGATCAAAGGTCACTTTTTTGCCCACTACTGTTTTTGCTTTGTACCAGTGATCTTCATGAGGTTCTAATTAGCTCTATTGGAATTCAAATGTTTACCGAAGATGTTGGTTAATTTATATACTATTAATGTTATTAAACCCGACGAAGTACACTGAAAAAAAAACTTGATAGAAATCTCTGAAGTCTGGTCGAAAAAAAGAAAGCTTTGAATTCAACTATGCACTAAGCAGTTTTGATGTAGATCGCGAAGGGTTCTCTTCTACGTTTTGGGTATTTTCTTTCGCTTTGAGACGCATGTTTTCAATATTACAGAATAAGCGTTCCTCAGGGTTAATCATACACCGAAAGGTTTTATGTTACGGTTAAGTCATGTATCGGTTAAAAACTTAAATTAACTAAGCTTAATGCCACTGCTTAAATATTTCACGGAAACCTTGATCCTCATATTGGGAGGTTTAGTAGGCAACTGGTGAAACCTCAACGTGCCTAAAATAGAGCTGCCGTTTAGAAAAATGCTGAATTTGGAGTGTGAGATACTATAAAAGACTTTTGCTGTTCAGTTTGAGCACTTTGCAGGTTCACCGAAGCGAGCAAGACGTAGCAATTGTTTTTGAAGTTGACAACAAGTTTATTAATGTCGAGAAAAGTAAAAATTGTCCCTACTTCCGTTCAGAGCTACCTCGCGACCATGAAGGCATTTTCATAAATTTTCCAAAAAGGCGGTTCCCAGTAGAAGTGGCAACTAGTTTGCAGATCGTCACGGAATTCGTTACCTCATAAACTTGACATGGTCTGATTATTTAAGACACTATTAATTAACATGGATGAATCAGAATTCATTTCTCGCTCAAAGCTTGATGGATAGATTTTTCGCATTTAATTACATTCAGTTCCTGTTCGTCTTTGTACGAGTCTCATTTCAACTGTTTTTTATGATTCATTCATATACTACTGCAATGTTGTGCTTCTGTGGCAGTTGAAGTGGCATTGTTTGTTCTATGCGGATAAACGATTTTTGATTTCAGTGCTGTACACTGCTGAGTGGTGCAAAGAAACGCCTAGAACCTCAGCGAATCGAAAATATGAGACGGGCCTTATGCCAGCGTTCATTCGCTTGCGTGGAGTGCTCAATACGCCGCACCGTACGCACAAATATCGGCGCGTCTCCGAAGCTTTCTGTTTGCTACGGACCTTGACAGACAGTAACGAAATGTTGAATGCATTAAAACAGCTAATACCAACTAAGGGGAAGTTCTTAGACCGCATCCCCAGTAACCAGCACCGCATGTACCGAGGATGCAAATTGGCACTGAAACATCATCAAGTACCCTTTCTCACCTTTTTTTTTTCGCATCGCCGTTTCAAAGTTTCATTTACCTGCTTCAGCGAATATATGCTGCATATCACTGTGTAGCTGGTTACTCCGTAATTACTGAGCGATAACTTTCGCGATATTAGTAATTGCGATTATGAGCGAACTGTTTTTTGCGCTTACCGCAACGTAATACGCGAATTGCAACGATTTCGAACTTCATAGATAGACGACAATATTCACGAATTTGTAGATTTGGGGAGACTGCTGAGAAAGCGTGAGTTACCTGAAGGGTGTAGATTCTGCTCAATACGGCCACATCCAGGACTGAGGTGCATGCAGCACGAATCGGGTGGTGTGATCCAGTCGGTGTGGTTGTGCACACCACAGCATGCGAACTGTATCTGTGTCTGATCCCATGCTATTGTGACACCAGCTGATCGGTTATATCGAGCCAGCCCAAGCGTCAGCTGCTGTGATAGGGATGCCTGAAATTGTTTGCCTTTCATTTTAACACACAACGCAATGTTCGTTGTGTCGTTGCTAATTGTTTGTATATTGCAGTTACGATCACTAATTTTCAAAGTTTAAGTAAAATACCGCTTCGAATAGTTAAGACTCACTTTAAGGTTCAGTCATCGTTCTTTTCAGGAAGTAGTTTAGCTCACAAATAACAATATTGAATTTTATAGAAAAAACCTGGCGAATTGTTTTATTGTTGCCACTATATTCATTGCAGTCTCGTTACGGGTTAAATTAGAATTGTTTAAAAATTTTCTCAAGGATAGTTATTGAACTGATCCGGAAGTTAACACCTCGATAGTCAGTTTTTACATATTCAAAAAATGTTATGAAAATTGGGAAACTTATTGTTCACTGATGGAAACAAGTGCGTAACGGGTAATGGGAAAGTATTCGCCGCTCTCTCAGAAGTGTTACCGTTAAAGGGGTCTTTATTGTACTGCTGATAATGCTATGAGAGTTTCCATGCATTTTCAATATTCAGTTGCATATTCAAAACGACAAATACGAAAAGACAATAACGACTAAGCTAAAGAAAAGAACACCGGTACCTGAAGGGGTTCGTGAAGTGCATATGCAGCTATGGCCGCGGCAGTCTCGACAAGCAGCACAAGTGCGAGCAGTACAGCGAAGCTAACCGTCAGGCAGTAGTTCTCCCGGATGGCTCCGCAGCATCCAAGAAAACCAAGTAGAGCGCAAAGAGCGCCCGCAGTTAGCAAAAGGATCGGCGTGGCCAGCCGCTCGTCCCCTAATATGTCCAATAGGCCCGTATACTTGAGCTGTAGCACCGCTCCTGCTATTACAAGTGCCAAACCGCCAACCTACAAACGGACAACTCTCACGTTGTTGTTTTTTTACCTTTCGCCCTTTTTGACTCCAGATTAGTTAAAAAAGGCTAAAAGCAATAGCTGCAAATATGCTTCAGACTGGTCTGTTTGACCGCTCATAGCCTTTATTGAAATGTTGAATGAATAGATTGACAATGGAGAATGCCCACTACGGGGAGCAGTGATGTAAGAGTGTTTATGTGCTAAAATAAATGATACCAAAGAATTGCTAGATCTTTGACCATAGATGCTTTTCTAATAAGTTTAGTTTTTGAGTGCATATGAGCAATTTAAGCGTTTTATACATGGTGCCCAAAACTTTGAAAGCAGACTGCTGTTTTTTTGCAGAGTAAAGCAATTGTCTATGAACACATCCATTTAGCAAGATGACCTAATTTGGACCATTTTAGGTTGCCGCTTTTTTGAGAGCGTAAAATCTTGAACATTTTACACGCCCTATTCAGTAAAGTAGGTGGCAACTAACGTACTTAATTGTAGCCAATTTTCGCAACGGTGAACTGTAACAATAAAGTAACATGAATCGATCGAGGCACAATATTCTTTAGTAGTTCTTTGCGCACGCAAGGTTGCTGAGACAAAATTTTTTTTTTTTTTCGTCTTTAAAATGAGCAGCAAATCGCGAAACTATTTGCGAAACTGCTTCTAACTATCCCATTAGACGACGTACTCATCGAATGGGATAGTTAGAAGCATTTTCGCAAATTTCTTAATAACACCAATCGAATGTGCTAGAATTAAGATTATTGTTGAATGGATGCACATTGGCGTGCAAATGTCACTCTGAAGTCCCATGAGGATGACACAGAAATTGCTTTATGATAAGGTGATCGATTGTGCAAGATGTGTGGGCAACGAACAGAGATGGACAACTTTTGCGATTATGTTTGTTGGTGGCAAGCATATGTTTGTCACAATTCGGAACCATGCAAAACGCAAAGCGTATAAGCAATAAATAGTCAGCTTAGTGCTTTATAGAACTACATTTTGAAATTTCGTCTCGCTATGATGCCGAAACGTATATGAAAGTTTTGCAATAAAAAATTTTAACAGATGAGTTAAAGAATAATGATATCAGTGCAAATAGAACGATGTTTTGGGGCCAATTAATTTAATACCAAGCGAGTGTTTTTCTAGATAGATGTTTGTGATCTTATCAACTGAATACGTTCTCGTCTCTTCAGTGAACAGTAAAAGCGATAAAATGCATTGGTGCTTACTCGATTTGATAATGGTAAGCTTTGACGGCTTCGGTTTTAACTGCTTGAATTTAAACAGAGGTTGATTTTTCTAGATTTGCTTCCACATTATCGGCTCGATTCCATGAAATTATTAGCGAAATGCTAACGGTACTAATGAGTCAAAATGAACAAATCGGCTAATCATCCGACCAGCGATCCGTCCGCTAATCGTTTTCCGTATATGCTATTGTTGTCTGAGACACTTTGATGAGTGATAACATACGCATGTTTAGCAATCGAAAATTGTCTCTAATAATTTTCACACGGATTATCGAATCGTTGAATTTACTCGCAGCAGTGACATCCCAAATCAGCAGGTGAAAGTTTTTTTCCAGTACCGAAGTTGATTCAGTTCCGTTAATCCGGACAATTTCATCGCGCCCTTTCAATTTCGTCCGATCTATGGTAGCTTCTGTCAAGGTTTTTCCAGACAAATAACTTGGGCCCAATTTCGTTAAATATGCATCTCGATTCGCAATAGCATCTTGAAAGTTATTTCCTGTCATTTTTTGCACAAATTTCTAGTGGATTTAAGAAAATGGTTTTTAATATGCACTAATGTCCTATTGGGTCGTTATCTCACCATTGTCTACGCGGAATTTAGCTTGTCGATCCTGCTGAAGTTTGCTTTATTAAAGCTGCTTGTTTTTTGCGGTGTCAATTTTGCCTTGGAGCATTTAGGAAGTTCCGGAAATAAAGTTCTTACAGAACACAGCGTTGGCTATGCGATGCACATTGAGCTTGAAAGTTCATTCAAAAAAAGAGTTGCTGAATTCTCAAACTTTTGGCAATATCTTCCTCGAAACTCATAAAATTTTTCAAGCACTTTCTTACAAGCGTACGTGGAAGAGCTGAACGAATTATTCTCATGACCTGACTAATAGGAATTTTCAGAACCGAGAGAAACGTCGGTCTTGCAGGCCTGACAACTCAGCTACGACAGTTAATTGAAATTGGCTGCGGGAGAATTTCTCCATGGTAAGAAGCTCAGCAATGAACAAGCTGCACGGTCGACGTTTTCGTGGGACTGATGCATGCTGAGTACGCCATGTGGAAAGAACGAGAAGTCAAGCATGAGCTGGGCTAGTGGCCCTGATTCAGAACTTGCCTAAGCTCCAAAATTCTTTTATGCAATAGTTGACTTTGTGTTTCAGAGCCCATCTCTATTCCACAGCATTCTCCTTGTATCCGGTGTACAGTGCATGCTGTATGTCTAGCTATACGCTGCGAATTGTCAGGCCGGAAAAAAAATATTGTTCGTTTTCTTAGGTCCTTGCATCGCAGAGGCAACGCTAAGACCACATCTGCGTTGTGCACTTAATGCCTTATGATATATCTACTGCTTCTGCCATCTTTGAACTAAAAATAAGCACGTAGGGTATGCTTAAGCATGCGATACTTTTCATTCACAAGAACTTTATCCGCAAAAGCAGAAGATCCAACCAAAATAATACCGGGCGAGTGTCCAGGAGCGAAACTGACGGTTGTAAAATCGTCTCTAGGAGTCAATACTTCTCTAACCGGCCTTAAATAGAGGTAACTGTTTTATCTAGGTAAAGAGCCTTCATCTGGATTCCATCATCACTTGGTTCATAAGTAAAGCTGCAATAGCGAATCATAAGTTTTCCATTCTCTTATCCCTTCTCTCCATCTTCTAATTAATGCCAGCGAGGGAGAGGGAGGAGGCAGAGAAAGATTTGGTCCATAATTATGACTCCTCCTCGCAAGTAAGGCTGAGTAGTGATTCATATGTTCCACACGTCCTCCTTTCCCTAACTTCACCTCCCACTTAACCTCTGGGAGCGAGGAGTGGGGGGAGGAGAACGGAGAGCGAGGAAAAGTTCGGTACGTGATGAGGGCTAAATATCCCGATTTTAGTTCAATGCTGCTCGAAAAGAAGGCAACGATGGCGATTTATGGGTTCTACACCCCCTTCACACTCCGCTGTTGGGCCGGTATTCTCAACGTAGTAGTTGTGAGGAAGCGGGACTAAGGGGTGATCAGTTGATGGCTGGGACAGCATATCCTGATTTCGACTTCATTTATTCTCAGTGGATAACAGAAAGTGACTTGGCAAAATCATTGATCCCTTCGACGGAACAGTATGCGATGATGAAAAAATTAGAAATTTCTTAAAGTCATCTGGCGTGGTCAAAATGGTTCTAGAAGTTTTTTTTTTGAGAAGAGACTTTTCCGGGATCCGTTGACTCCTCATTTAATACGACAGCTCGAAAAAGTCAGGATAGTCGCAGCAAGCGCATGCACACACCTAGAGACATGCACACAATTCAGCAAACTCTCACCCGTTTCATGTGGCAAAAGATGTTTTTAGTGGTTTGACATCATGAAAAGTTCTCCTAATGTAACAGATGAATGGCTGTTGTAGAACCGAAAGAACATGGATGAGGAAATATGGAAAAATTCTCAAGAGCTTTTCGGAAGTAGTAAATAGTGTAATCGCTGAAAAACTAAACATATCGAAAAATAGCTTCTGTGAGAGTCAACAATGGTGATTGTAGAAACAAATTAAGAACTACATACATAGAACCGTTCACAATGAAAAAAAATATCGTGTTGTTAACGTTTTCAAGGTTTTTAAAGCAAAAATCGATAGAAAAAAAAAGTGCGAAAAACCTGCTACGTAACAAGATTTCTATTTTTTGAATTTGACTAATACCTGAAGGGGCTTTTCGATGAAGATAGAAGGGAAGAGACAGGGAGAGATGGAGAGAGAGCGAGAGAGAGGATAACATATGAGGGCATCGAGCAGTCGTTGGCAAGCGATAAGTCATCGTAACAAAGAAAGTTGATGATTTTGTACGTTGACGCAGAATTTGAGGGAACATTTGCTCGTATACAGCTGCTTGTCGATCACGTCTTCTACTCAATATCAAGTAGAAGTTAACTTCGTAGTTAGGCATTTGACGGCTAACAGAGAATATATTGTTTGGGGCGGAAGAGAGTTATCACTGTGAGTAGAAGACGTGATCGACAAGCAGCTGTATATGAAAGCTTTTTGTTTCATGCAACTAACTTCTACTTGATATTGAAATGTGATGAAGAGCATTTTTTTTTTGGTTTTTGCAGCAGAACGTTTTTGCTCGACTCATGCAAACGCAACGAAGCTTGCAAATGGGAAATTGATGGCGACAGCGGATGCTCGAGGGAACGTTGGCAATCTGATGGCATCGAATTTAATCTTTCAGCTTTTTGCACATCGACTCCATATTCAGTCTGGCTCAGTTGCTCTTATGAGAGTTGATTTTCCGTGGACTTTTTCATTACTTCCAACTTTGACAATCTTCGATAGTTTTTATGGATTTTATAGACAGGAATTTTCAAAAATCCACAAAGGCTGACTGGTATGGCATGCGAAAGGCAGAGAGAGTACTGAGGACGGGAAATAATGTGGCGAAAATGGCAGTCTAGAAAAAAACTGCCTGCAATTTTTGCAACTACAGCAAATATTAAACAGCTGAAAATGTGGATTTATAGAACAGAAACGGGAAATTTTGGGAAAATGAAAGCAAAAACCCCGGGAAAACGGTTGACTCCTGCGGCAACAGTAGCAGCTGCGGTTTTGGCACCGGTCAGGCAGAAATGGCTGAGAATAGTCAAGCGCTTTTTCGCTTGGCTTCCGAAAACGCTCTGGACGAATTGGACAGTGTTGTCAGAGTTGCGGTAATTGTATACCGTACCTGCCTACAGGTGCGCTTTTCAACCTATCGTCGGTCAAAAACACCAGAAACGGTTGTGTCTAAATCAAGGAATGAGTTATTTGTTAGAATTTTGGGGTGAAGAACGAACCGGCTACAAAACAGTAAAGGAAATTAAATGTGCAATGGATAATATTCAGAACATAAACGCTGCACTTTTTTGTCATGTAAAATATTTTGTGTGAAGCGTCTCCGAGGAGATTTATTCCCATCTCGACTAATACTCGTTGTTTCACATCAATCGGTGTAATTGAACAGGAGAACTTTGTTTGTACCGAACGAATATTTTGTTTTTTTGCAAGCGAAATTTACATGCCATATTACGCATAGCGAAGTGAAGTCGCAGCTGTTTACTCAGTTGGTGACAATTTTCTAAACGACAACAATTTTCTCCTCATACATAAAGTGCTAACTTTATTACTGTTACTTTCGAGGCACATGAGCTTTTCATCATTCACAATTTTGCCCACTTGCGATGTTCATCGGGCTAAACCACAATTCAAAATTGAATCCGTATATATTAGATGTTCAAATTAGGATATCATCTACTCCTGATCAAGTTTTTCCGTACAAAATCTAAATTCAACTTGCCCTTAGGCCTAATATCCTGATATCTAGAAATTTTTAAAGGCGTCCACTGAACAGCAAAATGCTCATTTCTTTGCAAAACGTTTGGTATGGCCCTGAAAAATCGAACTGCTTTTCGATAACAAACGACCGAAATGGCATTTTAGCTTTGCGTTTTTGAAAGCACAAAAAGAATATTACTTGAAGTTGTAAATAGTAATATCAACAAAAGAATTCCGTTTAGGACCTCAAAGAACATATGATCTCACAGGGATTCTTGATGGGATACGGTTTTAAAGATCAACGCATCATATCACTACGATCGATTTGCAAATATTTTCTGATGTATTCTTATTGGTTTTCATACTTCCCCATGAGATTCGGTTTCGTAGCTGAGACGTGAATATCGAAAGTTTATTTTTCTCGTTGCTTTTACTTACTTTCCTGTTCAATTTCCTCAGATCACGGGTGCAAAAACATACGTGCATATTAGGCTGCATGATAATTCCACCTCAAACGAGCTTGAGGAACTTGCTGGATTCGATTTTTGAAATTATATTATATACGTGTAAAATTTACTCGCAATTTATCTTTCTATTCTTTTCGAAAGTTCTCCTCTCAGCTTAACCTTCGTAAACTCGGCTTAAACAAATTTTGAAACATGATTGTGTTCTAAGCAGAAAGAGAAACGAAGGCCTAATGGTGGCGAACTTGAGAGAGAAAATGGGAACGTTTTCAAACAAAAAAAAACCGTCGTTTGTGCTCAAAAGCGGGCTACGCAAGCAGTGCATGGCTAAACAAGCCAAGAAGCATGTCAGAGCGTTAGCATAATGTGCACTTTCCGCATTCTTTAATAAAATGATCCAGTAAATATTCAAAAACTAGATGAGTAACGCCTAGCTCAGCATAAAGCTTTCTGCCCGATCTGTGATCAAAAAAACTGTTCTTGGACGCCCATAGCAAATAGGTAATGCCGCCGGTTTTGCTACAGTTTCGCGATCCCCGTTTCTTGTCTAGAAACGTTTCTTATCCGCTGCTGTTTAACGTTCTTCATCGTATGAGCACAAACGTTGGTTGCACGATTCAGAGTTAACGATAAGTATTCCCTCCGTGCTACCGTTTTGCGGATGGTTATTTCTGACGCACTCATAAATCAGCCAGATATTTGCGAGTCGCTTCCAAATTCTGTTGGCACCTTCATGCTATGTTTGCTAGGTTTCGTCGTCCTAGCTTCACTAATTTATGAGTTGAGTTGAAGCTGTGTTGGGTAAAAAGAGAGGGCGGCATGCACAGGTGCATGAAAATATGGATACATAACGGACATGATGGGTCCATAGTGCGCTTCAGTTGTTGGCAAAAGCGCGCGAAAGAGAAGTGTTCATGCTTAATTAATTCACTGATGCTGCGTTCCAACGGATGTGCGAATTCGAAGTAGGAGTTCCCCCCTATTGCAACCTGAATTACACATACAAAATCGCGAACCGCAACAACAGCAGTTCATGATTAAGGAAATGGCGAGCGATTTCTAACGCAACGCTTTCATCCATGTTTGCGTATGAGTGTTGCAGTAAATTTACGCTTGCAGAGGCGAAAAAAAAACAATGAGTACAACTTCACAGCTTATTGCGATTCACATGAAAAGTGCAATACGCATTTTTGTGACTTTCAGCAATCTAAACATAGATCCTGTTCGTACTATTCATTTCAATAGTCCATCAAACGTTTTGACAACATTTACTAGCAGGTTTTCTCGTTAAAATATCGACTTTTTTTATGGAACATCAGCGCGTTTTTAAAAAATGCATAAGCTGGCAACTTCACGGCTGGAATACTTGAAACTTTGAAACATTTGTGTTATGTGCGTACAACTGCTTCCATGCGCTAATATTAAAAATATGGAATGTAGACTTCTTGTTCAATCAAAGTCTTGTGACCACTGCATACAGCGTTTTAAATTAATAAACGGAAGACTCGCAGCCTGAATCAGGATCGTTTGATGACGAAACTCGCAGTGATCTATATGCACTACGCAATGATTGAAACTTTAGGGAACTCGAATTCGAAAAAATAAAGTGCTGTTACCGGCGGTTATTTACTTAGCGACTATTTCAGCTCTACAGAGCGAAGTAAAAAAATGCTTTTTTTCTGCATTGACGCCAACGATATTATCCAATCGCTTTCTGCTACGAATACTGAACTGTACATTCCAAATTTTATTTTGGCACGAGTATTGTACTGGTCCATGCAACAATGCAGCATTGTATAAAAAGTACGAGTACTTCTTGGCACAACCACATCACGTTTATGCGCAATTCGAATCTGCGTCATTGTTAAACCGAACGCTATCTATTATGAATTATACAGTTCCATTCGCTTAGGCAATTCATCTGTACCGCATTTCCCTCACACCGTATGTTCAGTTTTTGGAATATATTGATCTCACGAAATCTCAGCTTCTTGTCCCCTCTTTCAGGATGTGACAGTTCGTAAAAGTTCCTACGAATGAAGTGTTGCAGGAAAATTTAGATGAACTGTTACAATTAAACTGCTGTTAGATACTGTTCCGATCTGTTTTGCTTTGCAACACGCTTACTGCTTCATTTGTGCACGTTGCTCTATAGAGAATAGAATCCATAGTTCAAACTTTTAAAGGTGCGATCGACCCTCTTTATTTAAAAGGTTAAGAAGCTTTTTTAGTTCTACCATAGTTATCTTACACACGTGATGCTACAATGAGCTGATCGTCAATATACCTTGGCGCTGTTGATTTGCCGTTACGTTTAAGTGGCTGAATGAAAAGACAGAAAAGCCACACCGATGCTAGCTTATCTGAACTTAATACAATTTTGGGTGTTGTAGTAAGTCGGACAGTGTGATTTGGTGATTATGAAAATGCGTGGAGCAGTTGAGAGGTGCAAATGCGGCGAAATGGTACGATGAAATGAGAAATGCGGCGGAAAACACCGATTCGAAGATAATCACCGAGCATGAGCATCAGCATGATCACAACGATTTTCACTTACCCATAAAATGAAGTTAGTGAGGAAAAGGAGATACTTGACGAGGGTGATGCCGCCCTCGACCATCGCACGGATCGATTGTGTCCGCCGGCCGCCTATACATCACACATATCTTCTCGATCCATGCTCCTCTCTCTGCCAGCCCAAATCCGCATTCCCATCCCCAGACGCCATATAAATCACGATGCTTCTGCCCAGCCTCCTCCCATCTGTGCGCTCACTCCAACCCAACCGCTCTTCTCGATTGCTACCTAACAAACGCTGCCTTCTCAACAATACCCATCCAATTAGCCTATACCGTATTCCAAACTCCGCAAAATCGTTTCGAAGTCGAATTCGAATTTTACGTAAATGATGCAAACAGCACCATTATATATATATATATATATATCATTTGGTGTTTAGCGTGCACATGACGATAGCGTACCCGCATGTGCACTCTAGCTGCCACCTTTCTCGCTTCTTTATTTTTGCATAGCAGAACCTTTCTCATCGCTCAATGCCTTTACGAGCGGCCCTCGTTGCTCACTTCAGCCCGTTATCTAAACATTTCAGTTGCTTTGCTGATTAGACGTCATGCCTTTCGCATCACATAGTCGTCGTTGTTACAGAGTTATGTTGCACAAACAGCGCAATTCCAACGCCATCTACAAATCCGGCGAATTCTGGTTTTTTTTTTGTGAGGAGTGGGAGGGAGGGGAAGAACATGGACAGGAAGTAACCGATCGCAGAACTGCTAACACAAAAAGTTGTTTCAGATGCGCATTGAAGTAGCGTTCGAGAAGTGTTTTTGAGAAAGAGGGAAAGGAGCAATTTGTTGTTGAGAACAGTCCAGCAGCCCGAACAAAAGCATTTTTTTAAAAGACCAGAGGCGGAACGGGAAGCGCCAAGAATCGACACGCTTTGCCAGTCATTGTTGCACAAGAAGTGATGTCCGTTTGACAGGCGCCTTCTCCCCCTCGCTCCCTTTCCTCCTCCCTCTTCGACGTGAAAACCGCAACTGGCTGGTCTCATTAGCGCTCCACTGCGCAACGATGGTGTGCGCAATTTGCGAGTTGCGTTTCGCCATCGTGAGGAGGCGCTTTTTTTTGTGGTCATTCAACACAATGACAATCTTCAAGCGCTACGGCCCTCAACGCTAGGGCCTGGTGGCTGGCCACATTGCCGCTGGTCAACGCGGACGCATAGTTGGCGCCAGCTGGTCCAAATCGAACAACGAGTAGCAGTGGCCAAAATACTAGCAAAAGCACGCAATTGAGCAGTTAGCGAGCAGGCCGCACTCATAAACAAATCGCGCGAGCAAGCGCCCCTAACACAGAAGTCGAACTTCAACTTTGGCGTAACGCGTCTCTCCTCGTAAAGTGCCATCGAACGGCCCAGTCGAAACGTGAAATGTGCTAAGAATTTACTTCGTTCAGAGAAGTCGAGAAGAGAGGCCATTATGGTGTTCGATAGTACCTCTGTGTTTATTCAGGGACGGCACTCAGGTAAAAATTAGTTTGTCTTACAGGTAAAGCCCCTTTACGGGAATTACAGTAAGTTGAACGAGAACAGAGGCATCATTCGCGAATCCTCTGAGCATCTGTTTCAGTACCTTCGACCACTGCTACAATGACATCTCATCAAACGGGATGCGGGAACAAGTACGGAGCTGTCACTAACCGAATCGCTTTAATGAGACACAAGTACATGAACGAAAATGCCTCCAGCGTTTGTTAAAGATGTTAGAAACGTCGTCCCAGCAAAACGCATGAGAACATTTAATTATCCTGGCTGTCATCGTAACTGAGGCGTGGAATGCTCAGCACAACTGTCACGCTTCTGCGATGACGGTCATCGCTAAGCATTTAGCTAACAAAGAATTTATCATATTTCGGACAAATGTAACACCCATGTGTTGGAACGCAAAATCCATTTTGCGGATGCACCCCAGATGGGCACAAAAGTATAATCGGGGACCGTACAAAATACTAGGAGAGAAGTGGAACAAGATCGTCGACAACAGTGCAATTGGGATACAATAGGTATTTACCAGCGCAAGATAAAAAGAGAATATGAGAGAGGAGTGAGCGAGATTTGCGAGGATGCGTCCCCTTCAATCTTGCAAATTCTCATCTTCGACGTGAATTCTATAATCCGATCAGGACATGACAGAGCTGGTCTCGAGTGTTACTGGCATTATACCTCCATACAAATATAACTTCGAGATTCGAGGTCTGGCAAAATGTCGCCCTGAAACGATTGGGGTACAACACATGCAACAGTGCGAGCAGGGTAGAGATAACGAAACCATGTGCGGTCGGATAAAGCACGCGACCTCAGATGTTTTCCGAAACTGATGCCTTCAAAATTTCAAATGTAATTGCTTTGTAGGTGACGGTAGGGTTCCGCTCTCCAGTTTCGAGAACATGACGCAGTTCAGCACACATGCAGGAGCAGATATGAGTATTTTATTGGTACTTTGTTTCGTTGCGAGACGTCAGAATAAGCGCAACGTTTGGTTTTTTTTTTTTGTCTCTCATCATGCACAAATAAGTTGGGAAAAGCTGTTTCACATCATAATGGCGTGAAACCTGTTAGGTAAATGGAATGCCTCCAAATTCGAAATGCTTCAGTGTCCGAGGGCATTTCACCCGTGCAAAAGCATTCACAGATAAGCTTCATGCTATGCGTTATTGTTCGAGACGGTGCGGTTAAAGGTGGAACCGAAACTAACTGAAATGAAAGGTCAGCTGATGGAGGTGGCTCACTTGGCGCGGCACTAAGATGTTTAATGATAGCTGGTTTCAAGTTTGAACTGAGAAACCCAACTTCTCGGATGTACAAAACCACAAGCAGATCTCAACGAAGACTCTTTCGTGATGGAAAAAATTTTAGTTGACTAGAAAGAAAAAAGAAGAACAAAGCCAAATCGGGAAACCCTCCACCATCAAAAACGACACTTCCTCTAAATCCTCATCTCTGCTGAGGACCATGACGACTGAGTCAATCGTTGCTGTCCTGCAGTCTCCATCCCCATATCAATGGACTTAAAAACCGAGTGGGACATCCGTGATTGCGAGCTTGAACCCTTTTATTCGGGGATTGACAGCGATCTCACATTTTGACAACTGTTGAGTTACTTATGTGCAACGCACGTCTGAACATTTCCAGCGCTGCTGGCAGGAATTGCTTCATCACCAAAATCAAATCCCATGCACCTGATACTTCACTCTCATCACCTATTCATTGAAGTTTTCTTGTCATTAAATTCATCACAAACTGATCATCACAGTCGCTGGTTTATTCAGAACTGCCGTACCGGAAAGAAAACCATGACGGTTTACTGCGAAATTTTGAGGAAAGAAGAAAATTTCGCAACCAGAAGCAAAATTTTATTAGTCTGTGCCATTTTCTGCACTTTCATAGCTAACAATTTATTGAGGGGCCTTTCGGATATTGTAACCACTCTCTCCATCCCATCCGCTTGCTAACCACTGGCGGCCGCCTCGATATTCTGGTTCGACATTTGCTTGTTTCCAACAACGATGAACTGGCTCTTCGTGCAATGGTCCTTAGCTCTTCCCCTTTTTCCCGCACATCCCCCCACCCATCTCTTACCGCTCACTAAAAAAAAATACAAACTGAGTCCTCGAACTGATGGCGCTAACAAATGAAGAATATTGATTCTGAAAATAAAGCAAAATAAATTCAAAAACAAAGCAATGACACACGAAAACAACAATTTTCACCTTTTGTAAAGCTCTGTTGCTCCTTGTTCTCACGAGCGCTTTAAAACAAATGAAACTTTACCGCATTACGAACAACTTTTACGGGTCTAAATGAATGTGCCAGAAACACATTGAATAGAATCGTGAATTCTATGCAATTCAAATTACAAATCGATCGATTAAAAAACACAATCGGCTTGTGACCATGCTGCACCACTGTTGCTTTCAAAAAAAAACGTTCAGAGAAGTCGAGAAGAGAGGCCATTATGGTGTTCGATAGTACCTCTGTGTTTATTCAGGGACGGCACTCAGGTAAAAATTAGTTTGTCTTACAGGTAAAGCCCCTTTACGGGAATTACAGTAAGTTGAACGAGAACAGAGGCATCATTCGCGAATCCTCTGAGCATCTGTTTCAGTACCTTCGACCACTGCTACAATGACATCTCATCAAACGGGATGCGGGAACAAGTACGGAGCTGTCACTAACCGAATCGCTTTAATGAGACACAAGTACATGAACGAAAATGCCTCCAGCGTTTGTTAAAGATGTTAGAAACGTCGTCCCAGCAAAACGCATGAGAACATTTAATTATCCTGGCTGTCATCGTAACTGAGGCGTGGAATGCTCAGCACAACTGTCACGCTTCTGCGATGACGGTCATCGCTAAGCATTTAGCTAACAAAGAATTTATCATATTTCGGACAAATGTAACACCCATGTGTTGGAACGCAAAATCCATTTTGCGGATGCACCCCAGATGGGCACAAAAGTATAATCGGGGACCGTACAAAATACTAGGAGAGAAGTGGAACAAGATCGTCGACAACAGTGCAATTGGGATACAATAGGTATTTACCAGCGCAAGATAAAAAGAGAATATGAGAGAGGAGTGAGCGAGATTTGCGAGGATGCGTCCCCTTCAATCTTGCAAATTCTCATCTTCGACGTGAATTCTATAATCCGATCAGGACATGACAGAGCTGGTCTCGAGTGTTACTGGCATTATACCTCCATACAAATATAACTTCGAGATTCGAGGTCTGGCAAAATGTCGCCCTGAAACGATTGGGGTACAACACATGCAACAGTGCGAGCAGGGTAGAGATAACGAAACCATGTGCGGTCGGATAAAGCACGCGACCTCAGATGTTTTCCGAAACTGATGCCTTCAAAATTTCAAATGTAATTGCTTTGTAGGTGACGGTAGGGTTCCGCTCTCCAGTTTCGAGAACATGACGCAGTTCAGCACACATGCAGGAGCAGATATGAGTATTTTATTGGTACTTTGTTTCGTTGCGAGACGTCAGAATAAGCGCAACGTTTGGTTTTTTTTTTTGTCTCTCATCATGCACAAATAAGTTGGGAAAAGCTGTTTCACATCATAATGGCGTGAAACCTGTTAGGTAAATGGAATGCCTCCAAATTCGAAATGCTTCAGTGTCCGAGGGCATTTCACCCGTGCAAAAGCATTCACAGATAAGCTTCATGCTATGCGTTATTGTTCGAGACGGTGCGGTTAAAGGTGGAACCGAAACTAACTGAAATGAAAGGTCAGCTGATGGAGGTAGCTCACTTGGCGCGGCACTAAGATGTTTAATGATAGCTGGTTTCAAGTTTGAACTGAGAAACCCAACTCCTCGGATGTACAAAACCACAAGCAGATCTCAACGAAGACTCTTTCGTGATGGAAAAAATTTTAGTTGACTAGAAAGAAAAAAGAAGAACAAAGCCAAATCGGGAAACCCTCCACCATCAAAAACGACACTTCCTCTAAATCCTCATCTCTGCTGAGGACCATGACGACTGAGTCAATCGTTGCTGTCCTGCAGTCTCCATCCCCATATCAATGGACTTAAAAACCGAGTGGGACATCCGTGATTGCGAGCTTGAACCCTTTTATTCGGGGATTGACAGCGATCTCACATTTTGACAACTGTTGAGTTACTTATGTGCAACGCACGTCTGAACATTTCCAGCGCTGCTGGCAGGAATTGCTTCATCACCAAAATCAAATCCCATGCACCTGATACTTCACTCTCATCACCTATTCATTGAAGTTTTCTTGTCATTAAATTCATCACAAACTGATCATCACAGTCGCTGGTTTATTCAGAACTGCCGTACCGGAAAGAAAACCATGACGGTTTACTGCGAAATTTTGAGGAAAGAAGAAAATTTCGCAACCAGAAGCAAAATTTTATTAGTCTGTGCCATTTTCTGCACTTTCATAGCTAACAATTTATTGAGGGGCCTTTCGGATATTGTAACCACTCTCTCCATCCCATCCGCTTGCTAACCACTGGCGGCCGCCTCGATATTCTGGTTCGACATTTGCTTGTTTCCAACAACGATGAACTGGCTCTTCGTGCAATGGTCCTTAGCTCTTCCCCTTTTTCCCGCACATCCCCCCACCCATCTCTTACCGCTCACTAAAAAAAAATACAAACTGAGTCCTCGAACTGATGGCGCTAACAAATGAAGAATATTGATTCTGAAAATAAAGCAAAATAAATTCAAAAATAAAGCAATGACACACGAAAACAACAATTTTCACCTTTTGTAAAGCTCTGTTGCTCCTTGTTCTCACGAGCGCTTTAAAACAAATGAAACTTTACCGCATTACGAACAACTTTTACGGGTCTAAATGAATGTGCCAGAAACACATTGAATAGAATCGTGAATTCTATGCAATTCAAATTACAAATCGATCGATTAAAAAACACAAATCGGCTTGTACCATGCTGCACCACTGTTGCTTTCAAAAAAAAAGTATAACCCGCCAAGTTGGTTTTATTACAATTCACAAAACATAACAGGCACATGTTTAAAATATTCACAGATGAAGAGTGGGGCGAACCGAAATTGGCTAGTTAACCAAACGAAACTAAACTTGAAACTGTGCTAAACCTACTTTTGTATAGTATACTAATGTGTCTCGAGAATGAAAAAAAGGTTGTCAGATAAGATTGTGGTTGTTCTGGTTTCCGGCCAAGTTCTATCGGAAACCGGAAAGCAGAAGCTCATAGAAGACTCTGAAAAAATGGAATATTCCGGTTCGTCCCTATTACAAAAAAGGGATGAGAACCTGGAGATATCGGTCATCGATAAAAAATACCAATTTTCTCAACCTTCCCAATTTTTTTTTCACAGCATCTTGCCACGCCACACGGCTTTAACTTGTTCTTGATACGCGTACGAGTGGGTGGCGTGGGTCATGGCGTATGCACAGAGGATGGAAGATTTGGCGTTCGCCTTATCGTTTTGAAGAGTGGTCAAATAGAGGAAAGAATCATATATAACTGTAAAATCTGAGTATCATTTCAGTGAAATGCAATATTTTTTTGTATGATGAGCGCCTCCTATTCGATGCGTTGCGTTGAAGTGAAAACAGTCAGATCAGAACAGCAGTGCAAACCGACGCGCTATCCAACCGTTGTGAGTTCGTCTAACAGCGATAATCATTCGCAGTGGAAGGGATTGTTCGAAATGAGAAAATATCTTTCTGCAGCCAAAGTTCACTTCAGCCACCCGTGTTTTGCTGATTAATACTTCCGCTAAAAAAAAAAAACAAAAAAACTTTGGCCCAAGCAAAATTTAGCATAACTATTTTACAGTAAAACTTTCATCCGAAATTTTGGATCATCTACAAGATTCGTTTAGAATCTTGAATTTTTTGTCAATGTCTCGACTTCTTGCATTTCCACTGACACTTATTCCACTCCCTCCCTTCCGCATTCTCTAAGAAAAATTTCTTGAAGTGCCACTGCGTAGTGATTACATGAAGCATACAGTGCCGCTCACTACCGTTGCAATCATTATTTTGCATATTTGCGTGCGCCGAAGCCGTAACAACTCGACAGCATTGAAACAAACTAAACGGAACGAAACGAAACCTTCAATAACCGAACAAAAGTATTGTATAATTTCTATACATTCTTTAATAAATGTTTCTTTTAAAAAATGAAGAAGACAACGGGAAAAAAGTAATTTGATTCAGTAGGCGATTAGTTAGGATAAAATCAAAAGGAAAGAAAAACGAAAGTAAAATAAAGAACATTATGAGTGAAATGACCAGATCAAATGATCACAATGGTATACTAGCAAAAACAACCAGCTAATCATTCAGTAGCACCTTTGAGACGAAAAAAAAAACGAACGAACGAACGAAAACATTACTAGAGTTGTCCCTCCATACATGAGGAAAACTGAGCAAAACCAGAGCGGGATCACTTAAAGCGTTGCAGTTAAGAGAAAAACGGAAAGATCAATCGTTAATAAAATCAACCCATTGAACGTCTAAATTACGCGTTTAAAAATACCCCAGATAAGACCCCACCTGATATAATGGAATGATTGCGAGAATGGTATACTAGCAAAAACAACCAGCTAATCATTCAGTAGCACCTTTGAGACGAAAAAAAAAAAACGAACGAACGAAAACATTACTAGAGTTGTCCCTCCATACATGAGGAAAACTGAGCAAAACCAGAGCGGGATCACTTAAAGCGTTGCAGTTAAGAGAAAAACGGAAAGATCAATCGTTAATAAAATCAACCCATTGAACGTCTAAATTACGCGTTTAAAAATACCCCAGATAAGACCCCACCTGATATAATGGAATGATTGCGAGAATTCGATGAGCAATCTAGTGTGCTGTTGACGACATCGATGGAATGAGAAGACGAAGTAAGATACGCACATCAGACGCTACAAAACAGAAACTATTATAGTTATGGTTGGGGGGCCTAACGTTGGAACTAAACCGAACCATTAATCTTAACATTATTTTATACATTTCGTTTCCATATCGTCATCACTGATAAATCTCGACCAAAAATGAATTTTGTGCATATGATGGTAGCTGTTAGACAAGAAAGACGAATAAAGCACTTTTCAAATGCGAGCGATTATAACGGGAAAAATAAAAATAAAAATCTAAACTGAGCCTAATTTCACTGCCGAAAGACCACATTCAATGGTAAGGCCGGTTGGAGATCATAGAAATCATTGGTCCTACGGAAGAAATAACCAAAAACTCATAGCTTATTTTTGCTTATCTTAGAAAATAACTTTTTTACATTCTCCCCAAACGTATAAAAATGATGAAGGTAAAAATATACGTGCAATATTTATAAATCCCTAAGAAGAAACCTCATTTGCTGAAAGTTGAAAGACTGAGGCACTTTTTCTGAAGCGATTTTTAGCGATACTGTGAAGCACTTACACATTTCAGTAATTTAAAATAGCATTACAAAAGTCGTTCTGTTTAAAAAAAAACGGCGCCAAAATGAAGGGAATTTTATTGGGTAAAAGCCATTACCAATTAACAGTTGGGAATGCTGGTTTATGAAGTGGAAGCTATTCACACACAATACCACCGCCATCGAGGGACTGTCAATGAATGGTCGTTGTGGCAGCTTAGAAATTACGGACTATTTTCCATAAACAATGGAGCAGCACGATATCAACTTACGCATCACCTCGTTTAGACATTGATGTACTTTTCGCTCATTTTTCATACGAAAAACGAAGATTTACATGCAGCGTAATGCGTACTTGCATCAAATCAGTTCTGAAAGAGCGTGGATTAATTGGTGATGGCCTAAATAAATCATTGGATCCCTCAGTTTGCATCGCCTCTTATCGCCTAAAAACAACGAAAACCACTCAATCTTCAGGACTACCAGAAAAAAAACGCCTGTTAAGTGAAAAAAAAAAAGTGGCACTGTGCGAGAACCTAACACGTTACGAGATAGACTGGTTAGCATATGCAGCAGACAAGCTAGACGTTCATTTTGGTGGAATTACCGTCGAAAGCATTATGGTTTTGCTCCGTGTGATTTCGGTATACGGTTGAATGGTTGGTGGTCGGCTTGGTGGGGGCCGGCTGCAGGTAAAGACGGTGTTTGCGAATATATTCAAGAACTGCATCTTCGGTAGAGTATTTGATCGATTTGCCGCATCGAATCGCTTTGCGAATTCGCGTTGAACTCACTTCGTTCGGCATCACATCATCGTCGAATATATGCACATTGCAACGAAATCTATCGAGGAACGCCATTTTTTCGATTGTTTGCATCGGATTCGAGTTGTGACGCGACAGCACCACCAATCCTCAACCATAGTTTACTCCGTTTTACTCTCTGCTGGTTTGCTGCACAAAAATCTTTCAACGTTTTAAAAAACTGTTATCCATTATTTTGGCTCCACTCTTTAATCCACCCTTTTCGTCAACAAAAAATGGTTTAATCGATTAAAGCTTGAATGAAAGCTAAACAAAATTCGTTCCTTACTGTTATATTTAAGCCTCTCCTCCTACATCAAATTTCAAAATGTAGCGAGGTAAGGCACGAAAAGGTTACGAATCCCACAGGTGGGCAACGTTTTCGGACCTCAGATTAATGACGCTGGAATACCCTAGGACCACGATGAGGCGAAGTTAATTCGCGAAGGGACGAATGCTCCTTTGTTCAACAAAAGGTATCACATCTTCCCACATTGAAAACCGTTCATCCCGAGCACCATCATTAGCCACATTGCGACTCCAAGAGTGCCCCCAAACCACAATTGCAAATGTTGGCCGAAAAAGCTTACCCACCTATGGATTACTGTATCCTCGCTTCCTGAAAAGAGAGACGGATTTTCTATACAACGATCGGCTAGATATCATTTTGTTCTATAGATACCCTCATGCAAAAGCTTATTTCATGTATCGCACCTTCGCATGATTTCGTTCGATCGCTTCACCGATAACATTCTCCGTTGTTTTGACTTCCACTTCACATTACACTTTCTGATGCCTCCCCGCGTTGTTTGTCTAACAAAACCGCCAAATCATTTTGGATGTTGTGACGGCGCATACTAATTGTTTTTATGCGGAATGCGACACAGGATTCTCTCTGTTAGCCGAAAAATTTTCAAATAAAACAAACCGCGTTTTTTTCTCTCCGCTTTTATTTTCATTCTTAAAATGAGGACATAAAAAATAAACATGTTTCAATGAATTTATAAATTTACACACATATCTAAAACGCCTTTTATATTTGGTTCGAGTATATAAACTTATGTACATACCTACTTAAGTAAATTTACACCCAAATTTATAAAATATGTTTATAGCTAGCAACAGAAATGCAATCCCAAAAAAGAACGCTGTTAAAAGATTTCGTTGAGAATGGAGGCCCTCAGTAAAATATTTTTGCTCATATTTCCAATTTTGCTCCAAATGACATCAAAATAGACAGACTAACGAGATATTTATCGTTTGCTTTTGTTCAACAGCATCAAAATTGTGAAGCACGCTATTTGCTGTCATTAAAAACAACCAGTTGCCCTCGATTTCAGTTACCTCAGCTAGCCATTTCAAAGCAGTTTTGGAAGAAATTTACAGCAAAACTTCTATTCTCAAAAATTCCTATTGCAATTATTTTTGGTGATAATGCAATTAAAACGTCACCTCATAAATTTGATTAGGTGAGCTCAAGTCCCTATTGATTTCTCAAAAAAAGAGCTATTGAATAACGCCTCGGAAGCGTGAGAACAGAACTGTTCCCCTTGTGCAGAAGAAATCGAGAGATAGAAAAAAAAAATTCATACCAGTTTGTCAACGGAGCCATATATAAATATTACAGTCAAATCATTATTTGAATGTAATATTTTTATATGGCGGTATTGGCAATAAAAAGCAGCAAAATTTAAATTCAACAAAATAAACGCCCATTTATTATCGTAAAACAAACCACCGGGCAGTCGACTCCCTCTCACAAATCCCTTTCACCTATGGCAACTGTTCAGTATTTTTGAGATGACCAATTTAGGCTTTATGAGAGCGACGTCTCATCCAATATGACGCGCTATACATGAACACTAATTATTTGATGACTCAAGCGGCTCAGATTATACGAATGGAAACTTAGAGACAGACATAGTCTTTTGCAGTGCATTCGGTTATGTGAACACAGTGCGTTTGCACAAAAGCATTAGTGACGCGCACGAAAGGCTTGCGCAGAGAGTTCAAGAACGTAGGAAACACTAAAGGAAGGGCGCGAAAAAGTTTGAAATTTCGACCTCTGAAAATGCCTATACGACATAACACACAGATAACTATAGTACACGTTGAGCCTATACATGGAAATGTTAGATAACAAAATTTTGATGCAAAAAATAAATAAACATTTCGATGCTTAATATACCGATGCAGTTATTTCCAAAAAGACCGAACGTATGGTAGGGTAATTTTATGAAGATGTGCAAGTGTCATCGTGAAATAGCGTTAGCATATGTGTGAAGTTACTTTGCAGCATATTTCGAAGCATTAAAACAATACGGTTCTTTCATAACAATCTTATGAACGAGTCATATTGTTATATATATTGAAAGGACCATACAAATATGTCACCGAAAGGAAAACTTTGTGAGAGCCATAAGCTTAGTTACACTTCTGTTGAGTTTTCTCGTGCCAACTTATGGACGCATTTCAGATGCAAGAACATCAGAAATACTTTGAACGACACAAATATTTGATCCTGAATATTCCTTCAAGCTATCAGTAAATTCATATTGCATATGCGCTTACTTGTACATCCATTTCACTGTCTACATCAAAAATGAACGGACTAGGCTTGGATAAGAAAACGCCTGTTTAGTTATGAAAAAATTATGTAGGAGTAACATGAAGTTGTTAGGAGGCACTGAAGGCCCCTCCCCCCACATAAATTCTCTCTTGGGAGGTGCAGCAGGCATACGATGTGAGCAATGGAACAGTAATGGTTCTGGTGAACACTGCGTATGGCAGATGTTAAATCATCATACCTCCAGCTCATCGAATAGCTTTTGTTTGGGAGGTGCAGCAGGCATACGATGTGAGCAATGGAACAGTAATGGTTCTGGTGAACACTGCGTATGGCAGATGTTAAATCATCATACCTCCAGCTCATCGAATAGCTTTTGTTTGGGAGGTGCAGCAGGCATACGATGTGAGCAATGGAACAGTAATGGTTCTGGTGAACACTGCGTATGGCAGATGTTAAATCATCATACCTCCAGCTCATCGAATAGCTTTTGTTTGGGAGGTGCAGCAGGCATACGATGTGAGCAATGGAACAGTAATGGTTCTGGTGAACACTGCGTATGGCAGATGTTAAATCATCATACCTCCAGCTCATCGAATAGCTTTTGTTTGGGAGGTGCAGCAGGCATACGATGTGAGCAATGGAACAGTAATGGTTCTGGTGAACACTGCGTATGGCAGATGTTAAATCATCATACCTCCAGCTCATCGAATAGCTTTTGTTTGGGAGGTGCAGCAGGCATACGATGTGAGCAATGGAACAGTAATGGTTCTGGTGAACACTGCGTATGGCAGATGTTAAATCATCATACCTCCAGCTCATCGAATAGCTTTTGTTTTGTCGCTTGGTAATGTCCGCTTGAGTTATGTTGAAACTGTTGTACATTGTGTACGCTTTAATTTCGAGCACGATATTTTTGGCTGCTGTTCATGATTGTACTTTCATCGTTCAGAACAACTAGCTAAACATCGTCACAAAATGGATAGTTAGCTACTATATTTGTTGCTTTAATTATGAGCAATCTATTCATCAACTGTTGTGAGTGATTGTTTTTGGTTAAAATGGGTATTCCGTTTCTCTGTGCGATTTATGAAACAGACGATTAGGCTCTTCTTTGAGGCGATGATAATAAGCCGGATTTAAGGCGCTCCTCTTTTTCAACTGTACATATGTGTGTATATACGCGCATTGTAACTCCAGCTTGCACAATAATGATAAAGTGGATTACCAAAATCGCGAACGATTTCGAGCAGATCAGCAGGGTCCCACAACTTAGTTCCTTTGGAGGTGACCACGGGAAAAGAGTCGACAAAATCGCCGCCACAAAGCAGCATCAGCTGCACGCATCCGACATTTGCGAACTTCTTGTCGAGCGTTTCTTTGAAATGCTTCAATACACTCAACGTTCGGGTCCACTGCTTTTGCGAACATTCCCAGCTGTCCGCACGAATCCACGTTGAGCTCTTTACAGCGAGTTCCGCCATCTGCATTCTGCAATAAATAGTTTTTTTTTTTGTTAAATGAATAGTCGATTTCGCTAGTGTACAATGAAGAGAATTAGAATAATGAAATTTGAAGAAAAAAGTAACTGCGCGAAAAACTAGAATTTCAGAAATTTTCAACGGCTGAATTATTCCGCTAATCGCTTATGTGTTAACTCACAAACAAAACTAATGAATATCAACAAATATTTAAATGCACTGTTGGACATTTGCAAGCAAACGTTGGATGCATTACGTTCATACAAACACACAAAAACTTGTCACCTGTAAATATGTTTTGCAAAAAAAAAGAAACGATAACTGGCACCTACCATCTGCACAATTTAGTAGCTGCATAAAGTATTCACATCAGATGCGTTTATTTTCGAATGGCAAATTGCACCTTTTCTTTGCCCGCGAGAGCCGGTCTAAAACGCCGCACATTCGCTGCCATACTCTGTGCTTTCAATGACCACAACCGAAAAGTTGGTCGCTGCCGTTGCTTGATAATCCCTTCCTACCCCCCTTCCCTCCCCCCACCTCTTCCTCCCACATTACCACACATACCGTGGGCCCCACAAGTGCTTTTGATCGAAGGTCTGAATTTGCACAGGCACGTCGTTGTATGCAGTTAAACATAACAAGAAATTTGTTAGTAAGCGTGCGATAAAAGCTTACCCATTATTACAGCAACCTTCAGGAAAATGTTGCTAGAAAGATCTTTACTTTAAAGTGACTGTAAAAGTAATTGTTCAAGGTTACGTGCTCAAATTCAGACTTACACAATAACCACGAGGACAGTGATCACTGTGGTCTACGCCACATGCACAACTCATTGAAAATAGACGGAAGTTTCGAAAATCGCAGGTTGAAAAAGTATCGCACACAGCAGGCACACAAATATATAGCCATATTTACACACCTAGCGACTGTACTGGTCCTATAATGCGCCTTTGCAAAACGCGAAAGATACATGCACAGAAGTGGAAACGATGGAAAACTGGAGAGAAAACAAGTCAGTAAAACAGATACACTATGAACAAAGAATGTAAACATAACACAGCAAAGAGAATGAAACAACAATGAAAAACGAATCAAGATGGGACAGATACAAATCAGTGAAATATGCTTGGATGTACGACAAGTGCTTCATATAACATAGGTCGCTGAGGTTGTTTGTTTGCAATTCTCATTCAGAACGCATCTCTCACTAATGATGGCCCACTCACTTTTCATGCACTGCTTTTTTCTTACATTGCTTATTGAAAACTGAAGTAACTGAGTTTTACTGTTGTTGTGCGTAATTGAGAATTACAGACACATAACTTTACCGGTGTCGATTTTTGAATTTGAGCTCATTCGCGCGGAAGTAAGGCACCCAAGGAGCTTATGTTTAAGATTGGGTTTTCATTTGATGGGGGAGTTCTTTTCAAAAACGTACGCACAGTTAGTCAAATTTGGTAGATATCGCAACAAAAAAAAAAAAAAAAAAACGATGGAAACAACAATCAGAAACATAGGAAATCGTAGACGAAGATGGCACAAAAGATGAACACTGAATATAATCGAAATGCTTCACAGTTACTCGTTTTATTAGTATTACAGCTGAAATGATGCGAAAAATACAATAAAGTACAAAAAAAAGAGTATTAATTGTACTAGAAAGACGAATAATTGTAAACGAAATGAATAGACGAAAAATAATCACAATTTCTAGAGGAGATTCTCACCATGTGATTTTGTTCAAAAGCATCATTGATACGCGCAGACGCGCTTGTTTCATTTCGTTTTGCGTTCCCTTCGAGTTGCTTTCGCTTCTCAGTCTGTACTGATTGATGCAACAAGAATAGAACGTTTAACGTTAAAAGGAAATTCGAACAGTGTTTCACATTTGGTCACCAGATGCATTCATTGTTTTTATCGTAAAGCGTTGCTCCATGATTTCGTCAATGTA
>JPKZ01002389.1:641195-654997 GCA_000803305.1 Toxocara canis
GGGGGAGGAAGAGGAAGAGGGGAATTGTTCATATGCAAATTTGTATCGCATTGACTGTTGTTCATATAATTCTTCTGGTTCACTTATCATTAACACGGTATATTATTGAGATTTTAACAATTTACAATTTAAAAAAAGGAAAGAAACTGAATTCATTTTTTTCGGCTGTCTCGTGTTTTTCATTCCCTGATAGAAACGAGCATATTGGGTGATATCAAAACAATGGAACTCATGCAAGAAGTTTTCGTAGTTTTGCTTATGGGGCGTATAAGAAGGAATTTACTCCACAGTTCAACATTTGGATTTGGGTTACTCGATTACACGGAAAGATTGTTTCATTTTGTGCAGTTGAAATTCATTCAGGTAATCTTCACTGCGACACCAAACCGCAACTGTTTGTCGGTGTGGCGACGATTTTATTTTTACGAGCTGTAATGCACCGTTATGAAAAATTTATTTTTTCTTTCGCGAAACTAATGGTCACCACGTATTGCTGAAATCACAGCGAACTCCACATAAGGCTCATTTTCTGTTATGGTTGGGAGCCTTTTTTCCCCAAACTGTCCGGCGAATGGAGTTAAAAGGAATGTTGACCGTATTATTTAAAAAATTAACGAGAATAGCTCCGTGGGAAGAGTTTGCTGATTATAATGACATTTTGAGCCGAAGTTTTTAGGTGTAGCAGGTGACGCATTTCACTTAACGTTGCCCGCCGAGGATGGTGTCGGCGGTTCGTTGAGTATGCAGCGATGTCTCAACGATGCGCATGTGAATGCATCAGATATCACGTACGTGAACGCCCACGCCACTTCAACACCAGCGGGTGATCGAGCGGAAGCACACGCTATTGCAGCTCTCATGCCTGGAGTGCCTGTTTCTTCGATTAAAGGTTTCACATGTTTTTAAAAAAAAATTAATAGGCTGCTTAATTGTTACTTCCTATACGCACTTGTTTTTATTCTTTTGTGCAGGGGATCTTGCTCTAATTCTTTTCTTCTCCAAATGAACCGCTGTTGGGGTTGCGCAAAGGTCGTGTGACCGGTCGATTCTCTAACTGTGCACAGCAGCTGTAAGTTGTTGAATGTTTGAGCGTCTGACAAAATTAAGATAAGGTAAGACTGCGGACACGTCGTTGATGTGCACATGTTTCAAACCTGCTTCTTTATTGACGATTTAGTCGAAAAAATTTTTGTGAAGTCAGAAACACCGAAGCAGTTCCTTAGATCATTTGTATGAGAGCAAATGTCAGTACCGTGCTTGCTATTAACGTACCAGAGGTTCGTGTAAGCATATTTCCAGTGCTTGCCAGTGAATAATAAAATTCTGTCATTCACTGTTTCCGTGTGTACATATGCCTGATTCGCGTGTTTTCTATTCATGTTAAACAGTACTCTACATAGAAAACAGTGATCGATCGAGTCAGGTCATGAGCAGTTGGTTGCTTGGGTGATAAGCAACATACGTTGACAACTCCTTCCTCTCCCGTAATTTTGGGTGTTCGTCTGTAGACATTTGATACTGATGCCTTTTTCGCTGCAGAATTGAATGGGAGTTGCGGGAATATGTCCTTATTATCCTTCCTGTCGGAGAGTGGCGATTATGAAAGGTCATATGTCGTAATGAAGCATTTTTGAGGACACATCGGACACACATTGGGTGCAGCAGGTGCGATCGAGGTTGCAGCGACGGCGATGTGCATTGACCAGAAGGTTATCGTTGGTAACGTCAACTTGAATGAGACGGACATTAACGAAAATGTGAATTTGTTGAGGTCACCTGTCGATTGGGAAGGTCGTCGAATAGCGTTGGTGAATTCTTTTGGGTTTGGCGGTTCTCATGCTACGCTTTGCCTCTTTGGATTTTGAGATCTTGATGCCGCTTCGTGTTTTCTTTTTGAAGGTTCATGCAATTTCAATACTGGTGTTTTCTTTTAGCGTCCATGTCTTTGTATTTTCTCCTTTTCCGAGCGTCTGGTGCGCCCACCGATGTCTGGTGTTTTTTTTTCTTTTTTTTTGGGAAGAGTTACGAGTTATGTGAAGACGAGACGAAACGCAATGCTGTATTAAGGACAGCTGTATCAGTTTTGAGCTCACGAGGAGACGGCATCTCGGATTATCTGATGCATCTCCAATTAAACTCTTTTGAAGTCTCTGCTTTTGTATTTCCTGTCGATACAAAACTCCTCTAAACGCCAAAGCAACGTTTTCGGATTGTCTTCCGTGGATCTACGAGAATGGCTCGAGCTTCCCGTTTCCAGCATTATTACCAGTAATGTAAATACTTGTTTAATGACGAAGTTCGTGAACATGTCCCTTGATATTCGTTTCTATTTCAATTATGCCTACAGATTTCGTTTTCTTTCACTGATTTTGTCGCTTGCTGTGGAGACATTGTTTTGTGATATGCTTTTAAGTTGCAAAACATTGTGATATAGTGCTGTTAACATCTGTTAACATCTACGTGCGCATCGTCTTGCTACAAAATAAGAATGCTTTACTGGATTCAGTCTTCGCATTTCCATCCCTTGAATTCATCAAGCCGTCTTGGAGTGTAACTTAGGCGAATAGATGAAATTCTTTAGCAGCTGGGATTGTCCTTTGAAGCGAGCATTGATAACCAGAGTAAACACGCAAGAGGATTTGAGGCATGCAGTTTCAATTTTTAACACTTTCCGTTCCAAGTTTCAGCTTTTCCTTAACATGCGAGCTTTCATCGTTCCTCATGAGTATCTCTGTGTACAAAAGCGGTCAGCGCTTTGTTAGGCTTGCGGTTTGCGCATTGGTAAATATGCTAAGTAAGTGATTTTGTGATCATGTTCATTTAGAGTCAGCCGTCTGAGTAAAGAAGACTGAAAGCGTTATGCAGCGATGAGGTAGTAGCTGCTTTTGATACGCTATTGTGGTTTTCACTCATTTTGATCGACAAATCGGCTGGTATTCATCACGAGATTCACCGTTAGCATGCCGCCGTGGTACTCGGCGTGCGCGCTTCACTGGCGCTTCAATGGACGTGAGTCGTGGGTGCAGATAGCGATCGTTGAACAATATAAACGCCCTGAAAATATTCAAATTCTTGCGCCTTTCTTCCGTCGCCTTCTTTATATTTGGGCAAGACGATAGGGTCAGTAGGGGAAAATTTTGTGCGAAATCAGAGGGCTTTGAAAAATTCATCATCTTTGGAAGCAGATCAAGTCGACGAACCTTAATTGCACGATAACTGACATTTTGCGCTCAATCCTATTCGATTTTCACTGCATTTTCTCTTTTCCTCTCATTTGAACTCCGAAGGAATAAAGCGATCTTCTTGGGCCGTCATTCTCATCTCTGCTCATGTGCCGTAAAGGGACAATTAGTGTAACTTTTTGCATCGACTGCCGCAGCAAAATTAAACGATGTTCTTAAATAAAAGTCGCACCGCTTCCACTGACATAAAGTTGAAACGAACCTGTACGTTTGTAGTACAATAATAAGTGCGTTTTTGCATGTGAAGAAGACCATCGTATACGTAACAAGACCGCGGTCAAACATCAGATAAAGGCGAACCGATAGGAACGGAATATCTTGAAGTGAATTCGCTAGTATTATTGCCCACATGTCGACATCATACAGTACCTGCGAACGTTCGATTTCTGGTTAAATTTTCGTCCTAAAGCTCATCAATGAGAAGCAGAACCGTGATAATCACATGTGGTACCAAATTAATGTTACATCTCCGGTCAAAACGCGGACTCGCTATCTCTTTTTTCTTGCGCATGCAGTTTCATCTCGGCACTACGTAAAATGACGATGCTGAACCCTGCGGTCTACTTTTTCAACAATACTTCAAAAGCGTTCACTCAGATAAGGTATCTCAACAATCTAGATCAATCAAATATGGATGAACTTATCTTTCTCGCATTTCCTTCTTATACACATGCTTTTATCTCATAGGTCCCATTCAGTCGCATTTTTCGTTTTTTTTTTCTGAAGATCGTAAAACAGGAGTTTATTTTGGCAAATGTACCTTCGCAAAAACCTACGGGCACAACTGAATGCCAGAATGAACAAAAACACTCACTGGAGCACTGATTTGTTGCGAGTTCTAGGAGGCGAGTCATTAAAAGAAGCAAATATATATGCATAAGTTGAAATCAAGAGGCATACGTTGCATGGATCAGGCCTTCTGTTTTCGACGATGAGCTCCTCGAAGTTTTTAGTGATCGCAACACGCATCTTGCGGGCACGACTTACGGTTAGAACGAATGGAAATTGCAGAAGACTCAACTGAAAAAAAGGAAATGTTTACTTTGCACACTGCTTATGTGCTTATTCATTCATGCTCATTTCTTTAGCGCATATCATTTTCAGCATTCAGTCGCATTTTTCGTTTTTTTTTTTCTGAAGATCGTAAAACAGGAGTTTATTTTGGCAAATGTACCTTCGCAAAAACCTACGGGCACAACTGAATGCCAGAATGAACAAAAACACTCACTGGAGCACTGATTTGTTGCGAGTTCTAGGAGGCGAGTCATTAAAAGAAGCAAATATATATGCATAAGTTGAAATCAAGAGGCATACGTTGCATGGATCAGGCCTTCTGTTTTCGACGATGAGCTCCTCGAAGTTTTTAGTGATCGCAACACGCATCTTGCGGGCACGACTTACGGTTAGAACGAATGGAAATTGCAGAAGACTCAACTGAAAAAAAAGGAAATGTTTACTTTGCACACTGCTTATGTGCTTATTCATTCATGCTCATTTCTTTAGCGCATATCATTTTCAGTATTTATTTGCATAACATTTCATAAACAGTTCGGAGTTCTCGAATGTTCCTCGTTCCCTTGCACGTTTAACTTTCGATATGCTTGCTTAAACTGCAAGTAGCGATGTTTTTTTCCGTAAGTAATGAGCTGATTTCTAGGAGAACCTCGTTCTAAATAGAGAAACCGCTTTTGGCTACGATATGGAATGCATTTTTTTTTCTCTGCTTGTAACGAATGCGTTATAAACATTCCTAGTTAGCGTTCTTATATTTCAGTTAAGTAAATTCGTTAGCTAATTAATAATCGATAATGCCGACATGATTCGTTAGCTAATTAATAATCAATATTGCCGTCATGTGTAATTGCTGTTCTCGTTGCCATGAAACATGATTTCGGTCGTTTTTGGTTCGGTTCTTTAAGGATTTTTTAAACTTTTTTCACTGACAGTATGGATTGTTAGGGCGGATTGAGCCATCAAACAGCCTAATAAATCGCTTTCCTAGATAATTAAAAAAAAAAAAAGAAAAAGTGTTTCTAACGATTCCAACAGACCCAGTCTTTTCTTCTCAGCCTAGTTGCTTTTCAAATACTTATTAAAAGGTTTATACAAATCGATGGGAAACCACAGTGACTGCTGAAACTTCCCAGAATAGCATCTTTGAAGAATGTGTACGTGCGATAGATTTCTTTTCTGAATACCATATGGCAAAGTTTTGTAGACAAAAGCAATAATAAATAATTTCGTGTGCTTCTATCTTTTCTAAATAATCCAGTTCTTCACATATTATTTCAAGCATCTTGTATCAATTCATCGTTGTTCACAAACAAGCATAGTCACTGTGAATAAACAATAACGACTTCAGTATCACGTAAGAAACGTACGGTCCATGCTCCAAGTATAATATGTTGTACAAATGGACTGCTCCAAACGACTTTTTCTTTGAAAACGTCGAAGAACTCCACAATATCACTTGAAATCGCCTTAAAAAGTTTATAATCGGACGGCTATCAAAACTGTAACCCTCCATCCCTTCCCCTCTCTCTATTTGAACTAAAAGTCGTAAAGAAGAGGAATATTCATAATGGATTAATATATCGCAACGGCTGTAAAAGACCCTGGTTTCAGGTGATTTTATAAGAGAGAGCACGAAGGGATTTTGCTAAAGGAAAGTATAAAGAAAAATAAAAAAAGCGCAGTTGAACATTTAGAGCAAACAAATCAAATTTCAGTTAATTCGCTATAGATTTTCAGCTGCTGGAGGAAAATGGCAAGGAGAGTAGCACGATCAGTGGAAGGAAGACACATGAGAGCCAATAATGAAGAAGGGAGCCAGCTTGAAACGAGTTAGGGAAGCGTGAAGCGTGACTGCTTCCTAACATAAGCTGCGAATTGATTCATTGCAAAAAGATGCACAATGGGAAGGAAAACGGCATGGCACAAACGCAGCAGCAATGTCAGCCTACTGGGATTGACAAATATAAGGCGCCCTTTCAAGAGGTGCAACGAGTTCTGCCATCCACTTCCCTAAGCTTTAAGGTGTAGTAAATATTAAGTCGCTTTTTTTTGCTATTGAACGATTAGCCAGTCCCTCACCTGAAACGAAGCTCTGGCTATGTCTCTGTCCATGAAAACAATCAAAAATTCTCTACTTTTTTTCCTCTTTTTCCTTATGGAAAAACCTCAGAAATCTAATAAAATGATAGGAATAAACAGGGATGCTTTTGGTATTCGAGATGGCTAACCAGGTAGGCAAGTAGTATTTGTGAGAGTTGTTCGCGTGAAATGTCGCCTTTGGGTAGCAGCCAACGACCAATTATGAGAACGACGAGCAACAACTGTTCGAGCATTTGTAATCTGAATTCCTCATCAGCCAACAAGCCTTGTTTGGTCATTCGCCATTCACAAAGTTTCCTCTCCAGCAGCCAGATGGGTGGTGCGGTCGCGATCACGTACAATAGCACTGAAGGGCAGAACCTGAACACACTACAGCTTAAGTCTGTAATGAATCGAATCATATAAGCATATCGTGTTTACGCGCATCATACCTCTTATTGTTTTGTTGACCTGAAATATAACAAACAACTGTTTTCATCAATGAGCTGCTCATTGCTAAACGGATTTCGTTGAGATTAGATACGATAAAACAACTTGAAAAGGCTTTCGAAGTTCGTAAGCCATTAAAATTGATGACTCTAAAGTCGTTCAGACTTGCAGTGTCCCCAAACATTTAAATGATCCATTTTGGGAGTCATACTGACGCATTTTTTTACGAGTTTTGAAACAGAGAGAAATATGCTCTGATGCCTGCAGTTCAAAAAGTCAGCAAAAGACGGATAGAGACGGTGCGAAACACTGATAACTGCTTTCTTTCGTATTTATCGATTTTGAAACCCCCTCGCTCCCTTGCTGCATCCGGATTGTTGCGTACCAAAAATGTTGCCTTGAACTCACCTTGTTAATGTGTGCATGGAAAACGAACGTTTATTCTATAGTTTGCAATGTTTCTATAAAGATCAAAGTTCCATACGAAAGAGTGAAGATGATGACAAAAACAAGCGATTTTATAGTGAAACAATCACATCCGATTGGTGGCGGAAGCTGTAAAGTGGAACAGCGAATTCGTTAGGTGCAAATGAGAATCGACGACAACGATGCGATTGCAATACTGGAAAGGAAACGAACCATTTGCGCTCATCACCTGCTCGCATCACAATTGTGTGCGCTCCCTCGAGCAGAATCGCTATCGCAATGAGCGCAAAACCCCATACAGAATTCCTTTCCTCCATCTACAATTGTGTATAGCGCAAATGTTTAAGAGAAAATATTAATCAAATTTCAAATGTACACCCAAATTCAGTACTGTGAAAAATATCTCGGTGAATTAAGTTGTTGAAGAACGAAAAATACATGTAGATCTTACAAAACCCATGAAAAATAATGACATTTATAGTAAAACTTGTACACGTATCGTTCATTCTTAACAGCTACTCGCCAAAAATGACCATTTCAGTCATTGATTGTTGTAACGCCTCAATGAATGGTCGAGTATGACCAATCAGTACTCTGGATCGTATCATCGTAACTGCTAAAAAAACGTTAGAAGTGCCATTCATTTGGGGCTAACTGAAATATTTGAAGCTGCGCTAGACGTAAACATGTTCGGTCGGGGCGACCAAAGCCATTTCTAAGCACTACATAAAAACGCTTCGACCATCCGTTTATGTACTGTAAAGAATCCAAAAACGTCTGAAAACGTCCTCGCGTTCATTGCTGCATCAAATATGCTTGTGAGCTCACCTCTTCTTTTTTGTTTTTGGTAAGGGAATATGAGAGTGCGAATGTGGTCCCTCGATTAGGGCAACAACAGCTCCGCTCTTTCATCGTTATAGTTAGTTATGCGGGAAATTTACTACCTTGTCCCCCACCTCCTCTCTCTCCACTCCACCCTGTCCCCACCCTCCCCTCCCTTCTCCCCGTATGCCCCGCAAAATACATGCAGTATGAACAGCAAGAGGGAAATAAATGACAAATCATTGTCAATTGGTTACATGAACAGTTTGCCAGATGGTGGCGATGGAGTGCACGATGAACAGCGTTCTTGCGAGAATCGCTCTGCCGATGTTGAGCAGCACAAACGTCCCTTCTGAGGGGTCGAGCAGCTCCCCACCAATCTCAATATGTGACTCCCGTATATCTCTTCCCCTCGTGCGTCTTCGTTCATTCATTTCATCGATCTCTGCAATCATTGCCATAAACTTGTTTTCGCGACACAATATGCTGCTTTACATATTAGTGTACCGTATTACCTCCGATAAAGACCAACTTCCTTTGACATAGCTGCTGCTCCTAAAAAACAACGAAACAGCCTAAATTTCCGCATGAGAAAACACAATTAAACAAAGTACCTTGAGATAGTTCCATGTGTAATAACCCTTCATAATTAGGCAGCTATAAACTTTTTGGTTATACGGAAATTACCTTTCACACTAATCACATTCAATTTTCATATTTTCTGCGATTTTTGCAACTTTCTTCCACCATAACGTACTGCTTACACGTTCAGTGTTCATAATATCTCTTTTCTTTGCGTATTACGACAAAGGGAATCCTCCTGGCAGAATTATATAAAGCGTGTTTCACACTCAAAGAAACGGAATGCTGAAATTTTTTTAGAGTCTTTAAATTCAACAGAAGAATCGCCGACAAAAACCTATTTTGCTGCGGTGGTATCATAAATAGCGCAAATTTTGCAATGTACACGCCGAGGGCTGTAACATTTCAGATCGCCGAAAGAGGGGACTTAATTTGGAGAGGCGAATGATGTCGAAGAAGAGGGGGAGGTTGGCTTGTGCGAACTTCAACCTTTGAAAAGAGGAGGGGAACGAACTGACTGAATTTGGAGGACATTTTAATAACGGAAAGATAGAAATGGAAAGTTTATGATGACACGACAACAAGAATAATATTTTGCTGTTTTATTGGCGACATAAAACACAGCAATGATTTGCAAACGACCACGCTTCGGCAACTGAATTGCAGTGGCTACTCTTCGGCAGCTGGATTGCAATGGCCACCGTTTGGCAACCGAATTGCAATGGTCACGCTTTGGCAACCGAATTGCAATGGTCACGCTTCGGCGACTGAATTGCAATGGCCAACCTTTAGCAACCGAACTGCAATGGCCACGCTTTGGCAAACAAATTGCATTATGCTAAAAAGTCGCTGGTGTTAATTTGCCTTAAAACCAAAACGCCTTCATCGGGATCACATTGGTTTCTTTTATGATAAATTTAATCTTATAACATTTTTTAAAACATTTTCATGCTATCGGAACGACTATGCCCAACACTTTATTACGCCCACACCTATAGCTATCCGTTAAGATTGAAACTTCCATCTTCAAGGAGTCACTAACCAATGTGACGCTTACGCGACTTTCTACGCACTTTCGAAGCTCAGAGGAAAATCGCGAACTTGAGCATTAGTTCATTCGAAAAATCCTCCATAAAGATCACAGGAAACGGACCACAACCAAATGAAGAAGAAGGTAAAAAGATAGGATGGCATATCCATTATGTTGTTTTTGAGGAGCATTTTACAGAACCTCTGCTTTAGTTGGTGTTCAGCAGCGTTCAGTTAATTTAGTTCCGCTAGACCTGCCTCTGGGGAAGTTGAGAATTAGAAAGTCAAGAAATGGGTGCGCTGCTATCTTCATGTGCCAAAGAAGGAAGCTATATGGACGCTTATCTCTGATGCATCTTTTAAATCCCATTCTTTGAAGATGCAGACAAGAGCTATTGGCGAGGAAAAAAATAAACAACGTTTTATGCGACATAAGAAAAAGAAACAAATCCCTATTCGGCACATGAAATCTCTGTTCGAGGCAAAAAAGAAACAGTGAATACGATTTTGCAGCACTTTGAATAAGGCGATTCTCAGATGGTGTTATTAACATGCTTTTGTTATGTTTACGCCAAAATTAATCACTGTTCCTTCTCCCCAGATGCCTATCATATGGAACGCTTCCGCCAGATCTCGAAATGAATGTCTTCGAGCAAGGAGGGCAGTAATGATCGCGTATGTTGATGTACTTATCGCGAGCATACATAACTATGCCATATGCAAGTGTAGATAAGTTCGATCGCTTTGTTCCTCACTTCGCGCGATTACAGTTTATCAATCAGAAATTAATTTTTATCAGTTTTAAATCGCGCGAATAACGCTCCACTTTACGTTCTCGTCGGCATGCGAGCAACATCCGGCAGAACTATGTTCTTCAAGAATTTCAGGTCCACAATAAGGAATGATTTGTCTTTACATAATGATAAGCGTCATTCTCTTAAAAGTTTTATTCAAAAACGATAAAACTGAAATTTCAAAGAGTAAAAGTGAATATTGAGGCCAATGACCCTCACAGCAAATACTCTTAACATACAAGATTAACTTTTGCATGAATTTTTTGATCATCGATGTTGAATTCTTATAGATTTCGAAAATAAGGAGCGCAAATATTGTTATTTATGCCTGAGTATCACATAGCAGCAACATTTTTCATGGGGCGAACACTGTAACTTTTTTTTTGCTAATGGTGGCAGAAACGATGAGCATAACGGTAAAAATATCATATAAGTTACAGTTCAGTCAAAAAACATACGAATAGTTGCGATCAACAGCTGCTGACGAGATATGGGCCTCATTCAATTTTTTGTTCGTCGACCGCTTTAGGGGAGTAACTGACACTACTTTTTTTCTGAGAAAATACACCTCCAAAATACTTTTAAGATATTTTCGAGAGGTACTGACGAGTATTAGCCAAGAAAATTTAGCCGAATTAAACCATTTGTTTCTTTTTTTAACTAAGGTAAGCTAATTAGACAATTTGTATGGTGGCTGTTGAGATTGAAACGTTAGTGTAGAATTGAGAAATGGCAAACCTTCAAAGAGAAGCAAACTAAGCATGATGCAAGCCGCATGCGAATATGGCGAGAGAAAACTACGAGCCTTTGTGGTGTGTCTATTGGATTCATTCCTCCCACCATCAAATGTGCACTTTTGCGACCACATTCCACATGAAATTCCACTGAGATTTCGAAAAGACGATGCTTAATTCTTTTTGTTCTAATATTTTCTTCTTTCTTGTTCCCTACCTTCATGAACAAGAGTGCAGTGGCTCGCCTATTAGCTTAACTATTGACATGACGCTTGGCATGTTGCCTACGCATTAACAATTAATTAGACGTCTTTATGAAACGCCCAATTTACGGTTGCCAGCAAATATGTTCGATTAAAAAGCATCTTTTCAGTGTTTAACGGTAAAGGATGCATTAGAAGAAGAATAAAACTAGCAGTTGAACTTTTATAAACGCCAAATAAAGCTAACCCTAGGCACTTGAATGGGCAACATATGTGCACAAGGGAATGATGGAAGTCTGTGGTGCACGAAAGGTACTAATGAGGAGGAGCTGAGAAAGGCGTGTGAGCACACAAATCACCGACAGATCGCATCTTGGCGATGAAGCACTTGGCCAGTCACGCAACCGGATTTAACGCGTTCAGCTTTACGGCGTTCCCTAGATAATTGGCCTTCTCGACTAAGAACTCATTTTTCTTGGCCCAACACGTCTCACTGTTGGCACGAAAGCGGTACTTTGTTCCCGGGAGGGTAGTTTGTAGAGCTTTAACATACAAATAAGAGCGCATCTTCCAAATCTGAAAACGTATCGGGAGCACTCTTACTATCGTTAACGTTGCTAACATCGCCTTCTTTCATCATCACTCTACGCCAAAACCATTTACGAAAACGTGAAAACACAGACCAATATCGCTCTTATACTACAACTTAATCTGATTTCCATAAGACGTGTAACAGCCCTAGTTTTCAACAAAAAAAAAGCAACCTACTGTTATTACAGGGCATTTAATAGCAACGTTTTCAGCTGTCAATCATGCTTGCTACACTGGCCAACCCAATTGCTTCGTCCAGGTATGGCCGCACAACTAATGTAGATGTTTAATTAAGGAAAGCAAAAATGCATATTCTCGAATACGTTCGACCACCGTGTCCAAACCGAATGAACGCACTTACGCCTGCTCTTGCTTACTGCTTACATCATCTCGTCTCACAATATATTCTTGTAGTGTTTTCCAGATGCTCATCATCATCGACAAACTGTTTCGATTTTTTCTGACCACTTTATTTGAGATAAACAAAACTGCACATTATACGAGATTAGTATAACCCATAGCAAAACAGTTACCTCCCATCGTAAAGAACCATGAACAATGAATTTCGCGACATTTTTGCGTTCATCTTCCGTCGATTTCAAAAAAAAACTTCAAAATAAAATTAAAGAATTGGAACGATACCAGTTAAAATTCGTTTTCCAAGCCAGTCTTTGTACAAAAAAAAGGTTAGAAGAATGGTTTTTTTGCAGTGCTTAGGAAGATGAAAATGACGTAAACCACTGTGTTCATCATTTAAATACGAATTGTTCTTTGTCTTTTTTTTTGCCGTCAGACGCTCTTCGGATATCTCACATAGAGTATTTGATGCATGCAGATCGTTCGAGCTCGAACATAATGAAATCCTCAATTAGATTGTAATCCATTATGGGCGTATAGTTTTGAGATGATAAAAGCTAAACGAGCAACTGCTCATACGGCTGTATGCATACAGCACATTTGGGCGCTGCGCTAGCGTCACTGCAAAATAGAAAAATCTCGTACCCTTCTTCAAAACAGTGATGCTCTAGCAAATGCGTCAAAACTTTCTAGTGTCTATGCAAGCACAATTTTTTTATTTTTTTTTTTTAAAGAGTACATCAAAGTAGTTGAAAACCAACAGCTGGTTCGATCTATTGGCTTGCAAACTTCTCTATCAATTCCTTCATTGGCTTTCGGCGCAGTCTTTGGAAGAAGTAAGTTAAGAGTAACTTTTCGCACATAGACGGTATTACTGTTTTTTTCTTTGCAACAACTACTAACAAAATTGGCTCCCAAACACTAGACCTAAAGTAAAATGTTGCATCTATTAAGCTGATAATAAGTAATTGCCTTTCCAGTAGGTACTCATATACAACACCTCTGCCAGACGTTTGCTTAAGCGAATTTTGTGGCATATGTGCTTTGCCAAATGGAAATTTTTAAAAAACTGCATAAAATCACGAACGACAATGTGGGAAACCTCAACGTAGGGCGATGATGTTTGCAGCGATTAGACGTGCCAACAAACGTCGAATGCATCCGATGTTTGCGATCTTTACATTTTCTTCCTTTCGTTCATGGAGCACCAAAAGTGCTTTAAAAAATTTCACAAAGGAGTAATTTTGCTCGATAATATGCCCTAAACCCTCATCGTTCCTCCGACGCATAAATTCCAGCGTAGGGAGTTCAGCAGCGTACGGTTTTACAAGACTGCTGACTGAATATGACTAGGTAGAAAATTTTTAATGTTTAATCAGAAATTTGTCATAGCCAACAAAAAACTCATATCTACTGCTGAAAAATCTCTCCGCTTCCTCCCCAGTTTTAGACATTTTACCACCAGATCACTGCTCACCC
>JPKZ01002389.1:668206-678535 GCA_000803305.1 Toxocara canis
GGTGGGGGGGGGGGGGGGGGAGCGAAGGAGGTGTTCGAAGGGATTCTATCTTTGCTGAGTGGCGACTTTTTTGTTTAGGGGTTCTTAGTACATGTAGTTTTATTGAGGGGAGGGGGCGTATCGAGGGAAGACAACATTGTTGGTGGGCTTAGGAAAGCGGCTTTATTCGAAAACAAAGTGATGTGAACATGAAAGCTTTATTCGGTATAATATGGTATTTTCTAAATCGTCAATAAATACTCTTAGAGAGTGTGGACGGTGTTTTTAACATGGCTTTTTGGTCTAACGATACCTTATGGAAACGAAAGCAATGTGAATGGGCGAGCAGTGATAGATGATGGTGGCAGAGGAGGAGCTAGGCGGTGAGCTGAGGTGCGAATTCTGATTGCATTGTAAATAATTAATGGCGGTCTTCATAATGCTCTGCTGCCTGCAGTGAATTTCCATTCAGCAATTAATCTGGCATCAGCTTCGTTCAACTCCCACGACTCAGCTGCCAGTAATCGCCATTTACGGTCGAAAGCATAAAATTTGCCGGAAGTAGGATGAGGTGAGGGGTTGTGTGGTAGAGTAATAAACAAACGAACCGGTTAAAAGTTGAATTTTGGTCATATTTTATGCCACGGTTTTGCAGTTGCGATTAATCAAATCAGAGATGGATGTCGAAGGTATCGTCAACGAGAGGAGTGAGCAGGCAGTCCACGACCGTTGTCGTGCCTTCCTATGATATCCGCCGCTTCTGTTCGCGTCTCTTATAGGATATCATATTGTGCTCAATTGTCACATTGTTGATTTGAAATGTTTCTCTTTAGGATGCATTAAAAAGGTTTTTTTAGTATCTCTGTGTTTCGCTGGTGTCATGTTGCCATTGCCCTCTAATGCTTTGCATTCATGAGTCATGTACTATCTATTGATTGTTTTTTCGCTAAGGAATTGTTCGGTCGGCCGCAGACATGTAAACGCAAGCTAAGGTCTCGGTTAATTGCATCTTACTTCTAAGTCGAACAGAGATGTCAGATGAATGAATATTCCGCACCCTTTGCACAGCGTTACAGTAAATTTGATTTAAATTTCGTCGCCGATCCAAAGGGAAGCATGAGTGGTTCAGATAGATGGGAAACTACAGCGTGTACTCCAGCAGAAGGGGTTGAAGTGGACAGCAGTTCTGTTTTGTGGTGTACAAGTGGCCATCGGTCACTCGTAAGATGTTTCGCAATCAATCTATGAGCCGTTTGCCTCTGGAGGCTGAACTCAGGAAAGATAAGTTAGCTGGGGAATAGATGTTGAGACACCCAGGAAAACTGGCCGATACTGATGTTGATTCGATGTTGTTTCCATCGGAGTATTTTTGAATGTAGAAATTGTTGAGGAACGTAAAAAATAGTTTGCGGAATTTTTTTGGTTCAGTTTGCTGATTCAGACGGATGCAAGTATAGGAGCGCAAATAGATGTGCATTCTGGTATTCAACGTATTTGAGCTGTATTAAATTGCGGAAATGTTTCGAAAATTTTCTGTTCTTAGATTGACCAAATTTGGTGTACAGCTTTCTTAGAGAACTGATTCTTTGATTAGAGCCTGAAGGGAAGAGGCAGTTGAGTGCATTTGCGATGGAAGTTGATGTAAGAGGATGTGAAGTAAGGATTGTTTGAGCGGACAAAGTGATACTATTTAATTGTTTTGGAAGTGATTCTCCCCTCGAAGGGTGTGCTCGCTTATTTAACTGCGGGATACCTGATTTGTTTTCATTTCAATTCATGCTGAGACCTTTAAAGCATTTGGGACGAGTATGGATGGTTCTGATTTGTGCTGGAAAAAGTGCAATTGTGGCGGGAATGGAGCTTATATGATTGACGCTTTTGCCTGCAAAGTCTCGCAATGATTTCATTTTGACGAAATTTCGGCCGTTGCTTACGGTACACCGCGTTTTGCTTATGAAGTACGCGCCAAGTGTTCTGCTGATCAAAGTTCGGCAGTGTGTGCAGGAGGTCGTTTGCGTCACGGGGGGAGGGGGGTTAGGAGAGGGCGCGCTTACTTTCAGGTGTTTTTTAAAGATAATGGGTAGATGCTTACATTTGACGTATACGAAGAGTGTTGGGCTTAGAGCTGCGGTTTCATGGGGAGGGGAAAATGGTTTGGAATTGCATCCGTTACTGCCATTTCGGTCAGTAGTAACTGAGTGCATCTGGTGTTGTTTTCGCCTTACGCATAATTCATATGGTAAAGATTGCTTTCGTTGAGGGTGCAAGATCACAACATAACGCTTTTCACAAAGTCCAGCGGCGAATAGGCCGATTTGTAGCAAATGACTAAGAAACTGTTCCATGAGATACTGTTCTGTTCCATAGCAGAAAACGAAATAGTTTACGTAAAGGCACTTGGAACGAGCTCATTTTGATGTGATTTGGAACGATTATCAACTGATAGCTTTATTGCCTGTACGTTCTTATTCAGGAAAAGGGACTAAACGTGAATGTTATTTGTCGTGAAGCGTCTTTGACGGGGGATGTAGAGAGGAGAAATCAATGCAGTTACGAGGCTAGACGCTTGACATGCTGCTGATGAAACGTTTCAGTGAAGGTGTGCAAGCATTTCAGCGGATGCTCATACTTAAGGTGCAGCTTGTTTTTGATCATCGTTTTTTTTTCGTCACAGCGCAGAGAAAGTGGTCGTTTTGTTAGCGTTTACGGAGTGTGAATGTAAGTGGTGTGCTTAATATTTGGTTTCTCGAGCAGCAATGAAATACCTTGAAAACGCAAATTTGGAGCGGATCTGTTCGGCGTTGTCGAGCAATGCGATCGACTGCCAACTTGACGTCAGGTTTGATTCGTACTGATTTCCTTTAATTTTTTTTTGCACTTCTTTGCTTTTCATAGTTACGGTACTTTCTTAAAGGATACTCAAGAAACGCAGCGCAATGATTTTGCGGTGCATCGCAAACGTGCATTCGTACGTAAAACCACCGTAGCAGTTACACTTTTCTGCGGTGTTGTGCGTTTTCAAGGGTGAAAACAATGGTCGGGAAGTGTTTTCGTTGTCAGTGCTGCTATCGAAATGGGTACATCATCCTGCGTTGTCGATCCGAAAATTCTTTTCCAAATCGAAGAGTGTACTGAGGTAGCTGTTGTAGAATATTGTCGGCTGTTTTCAGGCTTGAAGCATACTCATGCAAGATGGTCTCATCGGAGAAGAAGCAGTGGAAAAAGAACCAAATGACCAAGGGACAGGGTCCACAACCACTCTCTCCGCCTGATCAGTCACCGTGGCCGATGTCATTGTCGATACCTTCGTTGATGTCGGGTACACCTCGTTTTAGACATCTGTCAGAGCCGAGTTGTTCCGGCTCAGATAATGATACTGATGAGGTTCGTTTTCCAGTTATTTGCTTTTCACGCAATTTACCGTTTTGTGGTCATGTTTTGTTAGCGTGGGGTTTGAATTGCGCATTATTATGACAACTGATTTTGTCGGCGTGTTTTAGATGTGCAGTTTATCGTCACCTGCTTTGGGTATAGCATCAGGATCGGAATCCTAGTAAAAAAATGCGTAAGTGGCTGACAGCTAAGCTGCGATACGTTGACAAGATTGTAAAGTTTTGTCTTTGTTGACTTGCTGAATGATTACCCCACGTTTATGCCATTTAACTTTTAGAGTTCGGTATTGTGACCTTTCGCATTGAATAAATCTCTAATGCGTTCGTCACACTCGTAGCCCGTTTGTATTACAGTGTTTCATAATATTTGTTGACAGCGCTTCATGATATGAAACTTCTGTTGACTGTACTCGAATTCATGAAAAGAAATGGTCTGTTGACAACGTAGGAGCTTTACGGTGCTCTACCGCTTTGCTCCGACTAAAGTCCGCGGTGGCTTTCTTGTTCTTAATTTTCTAGAGGTGAAGAGTATTTGAGGAAGAAGTTTATATGAAACGGTGTTTGTTTTTTAAAGCCTCTGCGGAGGAGTTTTTCAGTACGGAATTTCGTAGTAATTTTAGAGAAAAATCTGTACCGCAAGGGTTGAGCGGTTAATATACTTTTTCGGCGTACGCAAAAAGAGTATTCTAGGCAGAGGCCGTGTCTTGGAGGAGCATTAGTCGAAATATTAAGGTATTTTGCGTTAGAATATGCATTTTAATGCGTTCTTAGATGGGCTGTACCTATCTGGATGCGGTGACATCGCGAACACTGTTTGATCTAATTGGCGTGTTGAATACGTCGTTCCCGGATTACGATTTCTCGCACATAAAAAGCGAATCGTTTTCGCTTATACCCACTCTGGAGGTAATTTTTCATCGCGTTTATCTCTTTCTAACCCTCTTAGTTCTTCAGTGCCCTGCATGCAGTGTTCAACTGCATGCAGAGCATTGAAGAATTGAAGCGAGTCAATACCTGCCTTTTAATTGGAAGGTGCCATTTGCCGAAACAAAATCGTACCAACGAAAACAGTTTACAGCACAGTAAAATAATTTTTAAAATTCGTGGCATGACAAAGTGGTTTTTGAAACTTTGCAAAGTAACAAACAGGTTTGTATTTATGCACTTTTTCGGGTTGTTTGTTTCAATTTCATTGGCGCGTTCGTTTTGTAAGCATTTGTCTGGATGCGCAAACTGGAAAATGTTGAGAGAAACAAGAGAGCTTCGCGTATACGACAGATAGCAGTGCGTTAAAAATGCTGGAAATTGAACTAGTGCTATAATTCGTGGAGGCGGTCCGTTTTGCTCTTGTATTTTACAGCTGGTTGGTTCTAACGAATGTTTTCAGTCATTGGTTGGACTGGTAGATTTAAAACTATCGGCGACGGTTTCAAACTACTACGAAATTAAGGAGGCACTGTGGAGAGAAATCGATGACGTTATAAAGGTGAATGAATGCAAACTTTACAGGTACTGATTAATCTGATTTTATTTTTGTGATGTGTATTAACGCTAGTAAGTTCAAGTAATACTAAACGATGTTGGAGGCAGTAGCATTGCTAGTGTGCGTAGTAAGTGAGTATTGGCGATGGTATATGGAAATATTGTTATTGTGGAGGTAGCAAGATCGTGATGTCATAGCCAGAGTGATTAAGCAATGTTAGTTGTAAGTAAGTGAGTGTCCTTATGTTCCTCAAGTATACGCCTGTTCTCCGTTTACAGTTTCCTCCTGATCACACACCAATTTAGAAGTTTGCGAACGGCATCAGCGTAAATGTTACTTCCTTCAAAGGATCTCATTCGAGTGTTCTTGGAACATTACGAAAGCTGCTAGCCTTGGGCTCATGAACGGAGAAATACTGTATATGGCAAAGAGTGATTAAAGAGGAGGAAGAAATGGAATTTTCAGTTATAAGACAGAATACAGCGGCGATCCGTTCAGCGAGGACGGTGTAATGTGGTCATTCAGCTACTTTTTCTCGAACAAGGCGTTGAAGCGTGTGCTGTTTATGTCGTGTCGGGCTCTCCGTTCCGATCCTTCTCTCAACCTGTCCGCTGAACAGCTTTGGGGATTCGAAGCTTGAACGGCCTACTCGAGCCAAGCTTCACGCTTACTAATTGAAAAATTCTTTTTTCTTTAGTTGATCGTCAAAATTTACTAACAGTTCTTTGTTTCGATGTTTTTACTAAATTGTTGTTCCAGTATCTGGAGTGCATTCTGTGAACTGCTTTTTATCATTGGAGTAGCTTGAGTTGTATCCCTAAGGCAGTGCTACTCGACCTCTTTTTTTCTATGCCTCCTCCTATTAGTGCTGTCGTGGCAGAGCATAGCCCCATACCCATTCCCATGTACTTCTTGATGCGACTGCCCTCAACCTAAGAACTTTCCTTTCAAATTTCTTACCTCCAAAATGACCACCGGTAAGTTGCACCCATCGCATATGAAGGGCATGGAATCGCCGTTTCTGTTATGCTGTAAATGCCGGCTTTTTTATTCGTCTTTTTTTAAGAGTCATGCTGAAGATCGGTTTGCGTCATCGTCATTCCAGCGAAATATAGACGGCAAGAAAGGCACATGCTGGCTGTGACGGTAGATCCGCCTGATCATCTTTTTTAAGGTCCATTCGTCACCTCGATCTGGTCCGTTTCGTCATTTTTGGTTGCAGGGCCAGAGGAATGTTCACGTTTCTTTTCTGTATTATCTGGAAGGGAAAACTAGTTGTATTTTACGTCGGCGGATGGGACGTAACTTCTTCTGAAAAATGACCACTCGAGCATGATTCGGCTAGTTAGTTGCACTGTGAATTTAGTGTAAAGGTGACAGTACATTTCGTGCAATGCAGGGAAGGGCTTTTTTTCAGTTTTTATCATCACGTTTGCTGTGCGCTCCTCTGCGACCTGCAGATTCAGGCTGCACTGGAAGAGCTTTCTCAGAATGACAGATGGGAGCCAGAGCTCCCAAAAAATATCGTCGTTTTGGAACCGGAAAAAAATCGAAATTCCGACCATACATAACACATTTTTTAGATTTTAAAGCCGAAATCGGGGCAAAAAAGCGCTTAATTTGGGAACGAAGAATGGTATTCAGGTGTATTAAGCCTTGTATGCCTATCGGATGGCAGCAGTCGGAGAAAGAATCCGTTCCATGAGCATTGCACTTGTATTCGTGCAAAGTTTTTTTGTCCTATTCTTTATATGTTTTAATAGCATTTTTTTCTTCAGGTTGACGTAGTTCTTCAGATGTTCTTCATCTGAACATATATGTTCTTCATATTTGAAGTAAACGTTATGGACTCGTTCGTAAATGTTAGACTTTCGTCAGTTTTCGACCCTGGCAACTAGATGATGGTAAAATTCTGCGAACTGTTTTGTGATCCTGGAAAGTGGAGCGGGAGAGGAGCTGGAGCGGACCAGAAAAGCACCGTTTTTTTTTTTTTTGATTTTCACTCAAAATAATAAGTCAGATTCAGTTTTGACGCATCGCATGCCACCTGTGATCAGTGTGGTGTTGCCTTTGGGATCCAGCATCTCGGTCTTTTATTTGTTGACCAAAGTGGGACCTCGAATTGGGAGGCTTCCATAGCAAAACGTTGGGAACATGGTCGTAGTAGTTGACAAATAAGACTTGTAGTACTTTTGCCTTTAAAGAGGAGATGTTTTGTTCTTATGTAAAACTACTGTATAGTGAAACGGAAAGTTTTCGTTCACTTTTCACACTTGAATATAGTTTTATGTAGCCGTGTGGATTTGTTTATCACGGCGTTTTGCTTTGTTCGGTTACGTGATTGCTTTCTAGCGCTTCATTTCGCAGTTTTTTCGTTGAATGCTTTTCATGCATAAGCTGATTTTAACGAGAGGTAACCTTGAATTTCTGCCAACGTCGCTTTTTATACGCGAAGAAATTCACAGCAGAGCTATGCTTATCTTCCCAACTTTGAGGCGATATTCGGCGAAATGAGATTTTATGGCGTGGAAAGCATATTATGCACTTACCTCGTAATGTTATACTTTTCTTTTAAGATTTTGAGCAATACTTTCTCTCCGATATTCTATAGACTACGCCGTCAGATTTTTTTGTTTACTTTCCAGGCTTATTGGCTTTCTCTTTTTTTTCATAATAATAATTGCTTCGTTCTGCTTAATTGCTGGTTTTGCAAAAATTGGAATTTTTGCCTAACACAATTGTGCGCGGAGAATGGTTTTGTTTAGAGGAGGGGAGTTAGGTCTTGTTTCTATTTTCTGTATCGTTTTCGTTCGACGTCATAGATGGTGTTGTAGTAACAATGAGATGTAACAGTTAATGAATGAGGTAAATGGTGAGCTAGTCCGTATGTCAGTTTCATAATTAGTGGTAGGTGAAATCGAAACGACATCTTTAGAAAAACAAGGGTATTTACAGGATTCGGCCAGTGACTGAATGCATAATTTCATCATAAAATCCAACCTGGACAATTTTTCAGTTCCTTCACTGATCGATTCTCGGTGGCATTTTTTAATATGAATTGTAAAATCCGTAAATTTTGAAGGGGTTCCGTTCCGTTCTGTTTTCGCCCTCAGTCGCGTAGTGTGTGAGATCCTCCCTTAGTTATCATTTTATGTGTGGGGGTTTACGACTCACGCCTCCTACTGCTTCTTTTATACTTTTTTTTTTCGTTTTGAGTATTATATGATATACTGTAAATAATAATCGACTCTGTTAAATCGTCCATACGATTTCGTGGTTTTGTCAGTAGTTGTCATATGGATGCTGCAAAGCGATTTGATGTTTTTGTTTCACATATGATGGATCGTGATGGGCAGCTGAGAAGTTGCGTACCCACCACGATATATGTATAAATGTGAGGCGTGAAGTTAAAGAGAAATGAATTGTGGAAACGTATGCACTGTTTTTGAAAAATCTTGATGAGGTGCATTTGCTAAGTGAAAAACAGCCTTCACCTGTTTGCTCGGCTATGTAATGTTTCGTCTCTGCGTGTTTTACACTATCCGCTTATACGTGCGCGTATAATAGAGCAGAGGTTCTTCCACCGTAGCATTTGACTGTGAAGTTGTTATTAAGAGGATGAGCTGGTTTCGTCCTGTCTTTGTGTTTCTCGTCATCAGTAAACTTTTTCTTAAGAAGTACCGCTTGCTTCACTTACGGTTATTTCCGGCTGTTCGAGTTATGTTGTAATGTTTCGTCTGCGCGTGTATTAGGCTATCCGCTGATTAAGGTAGTTTGAGTGTGAATGAGTTATGGGCGCAAAATGCTTTTGGCGTATTGCCGGAAATAGGTTCATATATATATTTTGTGTTGGGAGAGGGGGGGGGGGGGGGGGGGGGGAGGGCGGGGGGGGGGGGGATGCAGTCAACGGATGAGAGATCTAAGGATGGTGGTACTACTTAGAGTACAGCGGTTAGTACTAGACGCAGATTTTTTAGGGAGTTGAGTTGTCGCCTTTTAGCAGAAAATAAGTAAACGTAATTTATAAGTTCCGAGAAGAAATAGAGCGAAATTCGAATAAAAAATGGTAGCAAGAAAAGAAAAGTCAAGTGTTGTTAGGTTGGAATGGTTCGGTGAGAACTTTATAGACTATTGTTCATTGCGCTTTTTTATGGTAGAAGATACTGATACTTCGAGTAAAAGTAAAGGAAGGAGAAACGAATACATATACAGATTGAGTTTGCTAAAGGCGAGAAGATTTTGAGTTCGTTTTATGTAATAATCTGCTGAGGTTATAAGATAATTGAATTGGTTAATTAAGTGTTTTAAAGAATGGAAGGCGATGCACATGAGGAAATCCCGATAGCGCCGGTAAAATATGAATATTTGGATCACACAGCTGACGTGCAGCTGCACGGCTGGGGCGACACTTTAGAGGAGGCGATCGAGCAGACGGTAGTGTCGATGTACGCGTATATGACTGAGCCGGAGACTATCAGTAGGGAGTATTCGTTCGATTTGCATGCTGAAGGCATTGATTTGGTTTCACTGATGGCACGTATACTTGATGAGGCCATCTTTGCCTTCTCCACGGAACCATTCTTCGTCGGTCGATGCGCAAAGGTGATCGAATTGGATCGGCAAAAGTTTGCGGCCACTGTTCGCTGTTGGGGTGAATCGTTCGATCTGGAACGGCACCCGCAGGGCACCGAAATCAAGGCGATCACGTATTCAAATATGCAAATCAATGAGACACCGCAGAGAACTGACATTTTTGTTATTGTGGATATTTGAACTTAGTGGACTTTTTGACAGTTGATTTTGTGAACCGTTTTTGCGAGCATTGCCAGCGATAATTTACAAGCCATGTCGATTTGAATTTCATTTTTTTAATGCGACTAGCTGATTCAGTGGTTTAAAAAGTGCATGTTTTACAGTTGTTGATCGACGGCTGGGGTTATTGTGTTTACGTTTTGAGAGTTCTGTCAGGTTTTGAGTATACGCTGTGCGATAGTTCGATGACGGGAAGGACAAAGATCTCTGCGCCTTGAACAGTGTGATTATGTTGCACTATGTAATGGTCGGATCGTGAGGCGGCCCATCCACAAGGAGGAGGGGAGGGGGGGGGGGGGAGGGGGGGGGGGGGGGGGGGAAGAAGTGGGCTTGAGGTGGAAAAACGTGCAAAAATTGTAATACACGTCGGTTGCTGATTGCGCTTCATGTTACCATATTTGACGTCTACTCCACATGAGACAATTTTCGATTTGGCAGTGTCGTAATCGTCTACCCTTCCTCGAGTCGCCGTTGTCCATGACGATTTGCCGAGTTGCTGATGTCACAGCCATGAACCCAAATACCTCTTCGTGCGCGTACTGTTGTGATTCATGGTGGAACATGGTTGACAGCTGGACGCGTTTTTAGACAGCTTTGCCATCTTAAGGGATCTACTGTGCAATCTCGAATTCATTCTCTTCTCTCTTCAGTACAGTTCCTCCT